>CM076584.1:1662825855-1663060258 GCA_034641835.2 Pinus albicaulis
TCTTGGACCTTTTTATGCTGATCAACGGAACCACGAATACTAGCTAAAATTTTAGTCTTAATGAAGATCATGCTCAGGCAATTAGATCGTTCCCATCGTTCATAAAGCGTGATGTCCGCTGCAGTGCTAGTATTAGTGAGTTTATGTGGTTCATCTTTCCTAATAGCATATTCTATGTCCATCCACCCCAAATGAAGGAGAACTATCTCTTTCCAAACCTTATAGTTATATCCCTTAAGTTCAGGGATATCAGAACGAATTTCAGAGAAATTTGCAGGTTGGACAACTGCATAAAATTAAAAATCACATGCTTATGTTAAAATTGAGGCATAAATAAAATTTCATGCTTTACCAATGTAGATCATGCTTTAAAATTGAATCTAATGACATAAAAATTGTCTGTGGATTAAATTTTCAATTCAAGCAGATTCAGTTATTCTTTATGATAGAATTTATCAAATTATTCACTCAATTCATAATTCTAAGGGTATATTATGATTATAATTTGATATAAATTCTATCTTAGGTTTGAACTTTATGATAAAACTATTAATTCATAACTCCTGTGGGTAAGTTATGAATATTTTATCCTAATTAATTACATAAATATAACAAAAATTCCTGTGGGATAAAATTTATTATATTTAATATAATTAATTACAATTAATGTCTAAATATTCTTTATGTGATCCTAATCAATCATAATACATAATTTTATTTAATTAGAGATGTTGTGGCTATTCTCTAATCAATTAAAATTATATGGGTCACTAGACATTATTTACATAAAAATTAACTTGATATGAGAATAATGATAATTTTATTAAATAAAACTATATTATTCATGCATAACATTTAACAATGGGTCTCAAATACTCATCCAAAATAGCATGTTTTAATTAAAGTAGAAATAATTAATTCATGCAAATTAAATTGCACAACAATTATCCAAATTACATATAATTAAACTAAATAAATATTATAAAAAATTGAGCAAAAGTTAGACATATTTCCAAATAAATGCTTTAATTCATAAAATTCTCAAAATGTGACATTTAGCCAAACATGTCTATAATCACCAAGGTAGAGATAAAAATCTCTCTGATACCAAATGTAAGCGTAATAACGATTCTATAATGTGGAATAAATACTTAAAAAGAATCGAAAAATAAACTTTAATGCCCAATAAATCATACCTCTAGCCATTGATGCTACTCACACTCATAATTTATTTTGTATGCAAAGCTTCTGGGCTGCTTCACTATATAGAAAATCTGCAGGAGGAAGATGCCTTATGCCTTGCATGCCAGAAATGAAACTTCTTCTTCCCCTTCTTCTCTCACTAAACATGAGCTTCTTTTTATAGAAAAACTGAAGGGACTTCCAAGCTCTGCTCACTCTAACTTGATGGTGTAAAACTGAAGGGGATTGAGTTAGTGAGCTTGGGGACCAAATAGAAGTATTTATAGCCAAGATTCCATAAAGCTTCTATTGGCTATGTGTCAAGTGTTCCATAGATCATGGTATAGAACTGCAGTGGGAGTAATGGACCACTTCAGAAGCTCCCAACAAAAAATTAATTAACTATAGTTGATTTCCGTAATTTAAGGAAATAATTGCAGTTGGTTTCCATAATTTAAGGAAACAACTGCAGTTGGTTTCCAGAAATCTGAAGCCATTGGGAGAGGGAGTTTAACACTAGATATTTATATACAACATGAGTAAAGATTGGTTGGATAGAAAATTTTAACACCGACGTTCGTGATACAGATGAGAGTCTTCGTCATTTACTTAAACCAGTGATTCAATTTGTAAGGTAGCAGTAAACCTATCTCCAATAATCATATATATACTTTTGAAAGTTTTCTTAAAATTATCAGCAACTTAAAATCCATTATCATATACCTCTGAAAGTTTTTCCTAAAAATTTCAACACCATTTACCTTGTAGATCAATCATTCATAACTCTATAGCAGTGTGTCTTCCAATCCATGACATTCAGTGGTGATCGCTAGGTGAATATCATAGGGATTCTATAGAGTGTTAAGAATGGGTTGCACACATCTTCTGATGTCGGCATCCAATGGAATTACTATGACAAGGATTGCGTTGATAAGAGCGACATTATGTTCCCAATGAAATTAATATGACACGGACCGCGCTGATAAGGGGGACTCTACGAACTTCCGGGATTTTAGTTATTTTCTCAACTGAGGACAAAAACAAGCCATTTTTGCATCATTTTCTTCCCGCATCAATCACCATGGGCATGTTCAATTTAATTTACAAATTAGGTGAAGGTAAATAACAAGTATATACTCTTTATTTTCTTGTGACAATGATCTTCTTTGATAACAACTGAAGGAATTTGTGGTGTTGGAGGTCACAGAAGTTAGAGCACACCAGGAGACTTTAGCATCCATTATGGGCATAGGTCTAGCTTATAAAAATGACCATTCTTAGTATATTGCAATGTGTGTAAGTTAATTGGTGATGGTCTCATTATAATGCTATATGTAAAGCACTAGATTAAATTTTTAAATCTATGTGAGTTACATCAAAAAAATAAAATTATTATTTTAAATAATATTTTAATAATACAATTTGAATTTTTAATGGTTAAGAGCATGTGTTTTTTCTTAAAAGGTTCAACAGATCTCTTGTCTTACAAAAAAAAATTCTCATACATCAATTTGATATCTGAATTAGCTTTAACCTTAAAATTTAATAATAATAATAATAATTGATATTTAATTATATATTAATGCTATGCCATGGATACCGATAGCTCTACTCCGATAAGAGTGGTCCATTCAACGTTTTCCCACGAGCACAATCGACCCAACCGTCTATTTTTGTTCACTTATTGCAAATTGGCAGAGGTCTCCTTATCACTCTATAGACCCATATTTATTTCTGATAGACAACAACTTTAATTTTTACCATTTTTGACATATGGTAACTAAAGAAACTAAACACACATGAAATACAATTAGCTTCTATCATACTCATGCAAATACGAAAGAGCCGAATGGGATGATCTTCGCCTCTAGTTGATCATTTGTATTTATAGAAAACGTGGAGTTGGTTACATCAGTTAAATAATTACCTTTCAAGGTGGTGCTACCCTTCACATCAAAATTGGTGTTGGCCTTTCAAATCTAAGAGGATGAGGCGGTTTGATCGCAGGCAGTGGTGACGGTTGGGAATTTACTAGCCATGTTTATATGCAATGAGGTGGCTATGGTGGAAGATGGTGTGGGATGAAATAATTATTTTTACATTCTTCACTTTATTATTATTAAAAATATATATATATATTTTTGTTACATCCAAATGTAGTTACATCATAGTTTTAAACTAGGTTTTTGTAAATATGTCTACAAGAGAGGTTTTGTAAATATGTCTACAAATCGGTTTTCTTATCTGTAAAACTTCATGTATATTTAGTTATTGATTACTAATTCCTGAATTAACTTATACCTCGTATCAATATGTTTACTCTTTTTATCGCAAACATTATTTCTTGGTAATGGAATAGTAGATTTGTTGACACAAAAAAATGAGTTGGTTTTTTCTATTCATGCAACAACTCTTTCAAAATTATTCTCATCCACATAGTTTGACAGGTTGTTGTTGCAGCTACAACATACTATGCTTCCGCTGATGATAGAGTCACAATGGATTTCTTCAGTGATGCTCATGAAACTTCACCTTAACCAAAGCTGAACACATACCCAAATGTGTTCTTCCCGTTATCAATATTGCCTACAAAATCACTATATGCATATCTAGTTAGTTTAAAATTTGAATATATTATACAAGATACCATAATTTCGTGTTCGAACAACATACCTTAAATCCTTTTTCAACTACCCAATGGGTACTTTTCATAGACTCCATGAATCTAGAAATTAAACTTACATCAAACATTATATCGAGCCTTATTGCAGTCAAATATATAAGACTTCCAACCAGTTTCTTATACAAGGTTGGATCAATATCCGAACCTTAATCATTCTTACTGATTTTTGTACCAATTGCAATTGGGGTTACAACTACCTTACAATTTTCCATCGTGAACCTTTTCAATATATCCTTTGCATACTTAGATTGAAAAATGAAAATGCCATCCAAAGACTGTGTTACTTCAATACCAAGAAAATATTTCATTAGGCCTAAATCATTGATATCAAATTATTTTTAATGCTTGTCTTAAAATTATCTATTGAGAGATCTCTAGTGAAAATCAAATCATCAACATACAAACACACAATCAAAACTGTACCTTCCTTGTTTATTTTTATATACAAAGTTGACTCGCTTGGCCTCCACATGAATCCATTGTTATTCAAATATTCATCAATTCTACTCTACCATACTCGTGGTGCTTGTTTCAATATATATAATTTTTTTCTTAATTTGTAAACTTTAACTTCTTGACCATCAATTTCATATCCACGAGGTTCTTTCACATATACTTTTCCTTATAGAAAACCATTTAAAAATGTAGACTTAACATCCATCAGGTATATTTTCCATTTATTTTGTGAAACAATAGCTAATATCATTCCTGCCATGTCAAATCTAGCTACAGGTGCAAAAGTTTCATTATAATCAATAATAGGTTGTTGATTAAACCCCTCAGCTATGAGTCTTGTTTTATGTTTTTCAATTTCACCTTCAACATTCACTTTAATTTTGTAAATCCATTTAACACCTATGGTATTTTTACCTTTAGGAAAATCTACAAGTTCCCAAGTATTATTTCTTTCTATAGCATCAATTTATTCACCCATGGCTTTTATCCAAACATTTTCTATCACAACTTCATCAAAATTTACTCGATCATAAGCAAGTAATGTAAAATTTGAAACATGATCTATTTCATCATTTTGCTCTTACAACTCCTTTTAAATTCTAGTCTTTTGACCTTTAATTATATTCTTTAATGTATCTATTGTAGGATTGGATTCATTACTTATCTTTGATCATGTTATTTGTTGTCCACCCTAACTTTATGGTTCTCCATGTTATTGATTTCTATATGTTCTAAACTGTAATGGACTAACTCTTGGTGATTGATGTACTAAAGTGCTTGCAGCAGGTGTATATGGAATTGACTGTCCACCTTCTACCTTTTTCTCATGTTCATTATCATCTCCATGGGATAATAGAGCTCCCTCTGCAACATATTTATCTATGCTTCCATCCCAAGCTTCTTCTTATTTGAGTTCAACATCTATACTCATAATATATATCATGGTGATGGGATTATAGAGTATATGTGTTTTATACTCCTCATTGTATATAGTAAAGATACATTTCTCACTTTTTTCATCTAAATTCTTTCTTAAGTATTTAGGTCCATGTGCATAAGCAACGCATCAAAAAATTCTTAAATGAGATATATGAAAAATCTTACCACATCAGGCTTCTTCGAGAACTCGATCCTTCACGCTCTTATCCAAACATCTGTTAAGAATATAAATAGCACAAGCTACTACTTCTCCCCAATATTCATTTCCTAGATCATTTTCCTTCAACACACTTCGAGCCATCTTCATAATATTTCTATGTTTCCTTTCATCTATTCCATTTTGGTGTGCAGTATAATGTGCAGTAAATTACCTCTTGATTCCATACGATTGACAAAACTCAATAAAATTTGTTCGCATATATTCACCACCTGTATCTGATCTCAAAATTTTAATATGTTTTCCAATTTCCTTTTCAGTGGCATAGCTTTAAATATTTTAAATACAGAAAATGCTTCAAATTTATGTTTCATAATATAAACCCATGTTATTCGACTGTAGTCATCAATAAAAGCTAAAAAAGTAAACATTACCATCCAAAGAAGGTGTTTGCATTGGTCCACACAAATCTGTGTGAACAATCTCCAATGGAGATTTCACCCTATATGAAACTCCAGATACAAATTTATGTCTATGATGCTTCGCAAGTTTACAAATTTCACACGAGCACGTTGGTTGTTGAATATTGGGTAACCCTTTCACCATTTGTTTCTTCTGCAGCAAATCTAGACCACCAAAATATAAATAACCCTCCTTATGGAAGGTATGCTCAATATCAACAATATCTACCACCCTATCAAAATTTTCCACCATAATTATTTCCTCAGAATAATCAATTACCTCAAAGTCAAGTTTAATATGCAAATCCACAATTGTCTTTACCATTTGCACAAAAACCAATCCAATTACATGTTCAACCACTTCCAAATCCAAATAATAAATCTATTTAAAACATGGAAGGGAAGAATTCTCAAACTTATATAATAAATCCACTAGATATAAATAATTTTCAATTAAGATCTGGTAGAGTATTAGAAAAGAAGAAACCCTCTATTTTTATTCAAGAAACAAAGAAAAATTCTATAAAAAATTAATAAATCTGAAGACGAAGAAAATTTTCTTCCCAAGAAAGAAATGATCAATCAAAAGATATTCCTATAATTTCTTATGATACTCCTATTATAGAAAAACCTTCAGTATCTATTACAAGACCAAATACTTCTTCCTGAAAGGTTGAAAATTGATAAAGGATTTGTTGGGATCACGATTTCCGTTAGACCAAAACCCGCAGGCGTTAGTCTCTGCTTCAATCGCCAGAGTTAGGATCCACAAGAGGCAATTATTCCATGTCACAAAATGCACAGGGAGCGTTGAACCCAATTTCCAACAATCTCCCCCCCCCCCCCCCCCAACGCAATCCAAGTGAGTTTTGAACTCAAGACCTGTCGCTCTGATACCACTAATTGGGATCATGATTACCGCTAGACCAAAACTTGCAGGCCTTAGTCTCCACTACAACCGCAAAGTTAGGATCCATGAGAGGCAGTTAGTCCATGTCGCGAAACACATAAGGAGAGTTTAACCCAATCTCCAACAGGAGTAGAAAAACAAATGACATTGCCTGATTATGATATGATGGATGAATTGAAATTTTTTTTTATAAAACTTCTTTTATTGCAAGCTATAAAAGTAACACCAATTTTTTCAAAAACAATTAAGGAATTGAGTACTGAAAGAAAAAGAAAGGACATAAAAATAATCCAATTAGTTGGGAGAATTACAGACATCATGATAGGGAAGTAAATAATGCAGAAATATTTAGACCCAGGAAGCCCCATTGTGAAAATTCACATTAATGGAATTGAAATACCAAACACACTCATTGATCTAGGAGCATCCATAAACATAAAGAGTAAACAAATTATGCATCAACTGAAATTTCCTAACCTTCAATACACACCACCATTATTACAATTAGCAGACAGGTTTGTAATTAAACCTGTGGTGTGTTAGAATATATTTTGTATCCTTATATTCTTGGGAATATCCTGTCGATTTCATGGTTTTAACACCCAAGAATAACTTAGGAGGAAATCCATTAATTTTATGAAGACCTTAGCTAGCTACAATTGATGCTTTCATCAGTTGTATATCAGGATACATGTTTATCTCAGATGGTAGTTCTATAAATAAATTTACATTATATCCCCCAGCAAAAATAACAATAGATATATACATTGAGGAATGGATAGATGATGATAATGATATACAACCTATTTACACTATTGCACAAACATGAGGAGGACAAAATTTTAAATTCAATAGGAAATAATGAACCCTACTTATATCATGAAAATAGTCAAACTTTACAAGAACAATGTAATATCGAATATCTATCATCTAGAAAAATGTATTTACATTCTATGGAAAAATTTGGAAATTATTTGATAGAAATATTTCCAGAAAAAAGCATATATTAATGAAAATCTCTAAGAATTACAAAAAAATAAATTGGTAGAGACCTTGCAAAAACACTCTTCTGCTTATGTGTGGGAGTATACAGATATGAAAGGAATGAATCCCGAATATTTTATGCATCATATATATATTGAAGAAAATTCTACACCAGTTAAATTAAAATAACCTCAAAAAAGAATGAACCCAAACTTTAAAAAATTGTTAAGGAAGAGCTACAGAAACTATTGAATGTAAATGGGTTTCACCCCTAGGAATCGTTCCTAAGAAAAATGAAAAATGGAGGGTATGCATTGACTACAGTAAATTTAATAAAGAAACATTGAAGGACCACTTCCCACTTCGTTTCATAGATCAAGTCTTAGACACATTAGCAAGGAAAAGGTATTTTTAATTTTTGGATGGTTTCAGTGGGTATAATCAAATTCAGGTAGCACCTGAAGATCAAGACAAAACCACATTTACCTATCCATGGGGAACTTATTCCTACCGAGTACTTCCTTTTGGATTATGAAATTCTCCAGCAACATTCCAAAGAGAATTTCTCGAAATTTTCTCTAATATTATTCATGACTATGTGGAAGTGTATATGGATGATTTCATAGTTTATGGTAATTCCTTTGAAGAAGAACTATAAAATTTAGAAAAAGTTCTAATAAGATGAAAAGAATAAAATATTTCATTAAGTCATGAAAAATGCTTTATGATGTTTAAAGGGGGGATTTTTTTAGGTCACCATATTTCAGGAAACAGGATAAAGGTAGACTCATCTAAAGTAGAGGTTATTTCCAAATTATTAGTGCCAAATTGCAAATGATATGTTAGAATTTTTCTTGGTTTTACTGGATATTATAGAATATTTTTAGAAAACTTCAAAAAAATAGCATCTCCACTCTTCAAATTACTTAACAAATATTGTGAATTCAATTGAGACTCTAATTGTCAAAATGCTTTTAAACTTTGAAAAAGAAAGTCTCTGAAGCACCTATTTTGAAATGACCTAATTGGAAATTTTCTTTCCACATATCCACTTATGCTTCATATACAACCTTAGGGGTTGTGTTGGGACAGAAAGATACTACTCCTTATGCCATTTACTATACTAATAAAAATTTAACTCTATCTTAGCTAAATTATATTGTAACTGACAACGAGTTTTTAGTTGTAGTGCATGCCATTAATAAGTTCAGACATTACATCACTGCCTATGAAAATTTCATTCATATAGACCATTATGCCATTAGATATTTAATGAAAAAACCAATCACTAATGGAAGAATAACCATATGGTTATTACTATTGCAAGAGTTTAACATCAGCATTCTAGATCGACCAGGAAAACATAATACAATTGTTGACTTTCTATCTAGGATTCAAAATGATAATAATGATATGCCTATATAACATAAAATTCTAGATGAATATCTCTTTGCATTATCTATTGAATCACCTTGGTACGGAGATATTGCTAATTATTTGTCTACAGGAAAGTTACCATCTCATTTTTTTCCTAGAGAAAAGAGGAAAATAATCCAATGAAGTGTTTCTTACTCATGGATCAATGAAGATTTGTACAAAACAGGACCAAATCTCATCATCAGAAGGTGTGTACGAGAAGATGAGATACCCAAGAAACTTAAAGCTTTCCATGATGAGGCATGTGGACACCATTTCTCTGAGAAAATAATTGCTTACAAAATCCTTATCTTAGGATATTATTGGCCTTCCCTTTTTAAGGATGTCGAAGAATACGTTAAGAGATATGAAAATTTCCAAATTATGGGGAAACCTACTCTTTCAAGTGAAATGTCACTTCAACCTCAGGTACTCATTGAGCCTTTTGAGAAATGGGCTTTGGATTTTTTTGGTCCAATTAATCCATGTTCTAAACAAAATACAAATATTTCGGTATGTATTAATTATGTTACTAAATGGGTAGAAGCTAAAGCACTTTTTTTTTCTACAGAGAATGTTCTAGTTTCATTTCCTTTTGAGGTTTTCTTCACTCATTTTCATGTCCCAAGGGAAATTGTAACAGATTAGGGAACACAATTCACATCCAAAGTAGTACAAAAGTTGGTGGAAGAATATAAAATGAAGCACCAGATTTCCACTCCATACCATCCCCTAGAAAATGGGCAAGTTGAATATACAAACAAGGTGTCTGAAGCCATTCTCACCAAGGTTTTACACTTGCATAGAAGGGACTGGGAAGAAAATATTCCTAAAGCTTTATGGGCCTACATAAATACATGGAGGATCACTATAGGACATAATCGCTACGAACCTATTTATGGAAAGGAAGTCATATTTCCAATAAAGTTCCAAATCCAAACCTATAAGACAACAGTGAATTTGGGACTTGACTTATCAAAAGAACAAAAGCAAAGGATGGGACAACTCAATGAGCTTGATGAGAAAATTCAAGATCTTATCGAGAAGGCTAGCTTGGTTTAGCAACAAAGAGCTATATGGCTTGAAAAATATATAAAGAAAAGGAAATTTCATCCAGGAGACTAGGCATTACTCTTCGACTCAAAATTCAAGAATTTTCAAGGAAAGTTCCAAGATCACTTGCTTGGACCCTATTAGATCGAAGAAGTTTTTTCTAATGGAGTAGTAAGGATCAAGACTATTGATGAATAAAAAATTCCTCTAATATTAAATGGACACCGACTCAAGATCTATCAAAAGCGAATGGCAAGAGATGAATTTGTCAAGATTTTCTAGAAAAACGTTTATTTAAAGTTGTTTGAGAATAATACCTCTTCTCAAGCTTAGAATTTTATTTTCCTTCTCATAAAAAAATAAATGAATAAATAAATAAGTAAATAATAAATCTTGTATAAACATGAAAACCAACAGATTGTTGGCATTTTTTATACAGAAAATTCAAGGTGAAAACATAAATTCTTTTAGCACCTTAAATTTTCTCTTACCCATTTTTCTAAAAAACAAAAAAAATATTCTAACATCTCTTTCTTAAATAAGCTACAAAATTGATGATATTCTATAGCTTTGACATTTTTCTATATCTTTGAGAGATTTCTACAGCCAATTTAACAAGAACATTTGATGATCCAAAAAGGAAGAAATTATTGACTCCTTATGATACAAAGCACCTGCAAAATGACAACTAAAGGTTAGCAAGAAAATAAATAAAAGGTATGCAATAATTTAATTTAGAAATAGGGGTGAACATATTACATGTAAGAATTATATGGACATAACATAACATTACCGAACAAATCGAAATCTTTATTGAAAGGTGATAGTTTCATGACAAATCCCTCATAATTCGACATTTCATTTTTCACAATCATACCACGATTCAAAGTCCCAATTCATTGATTTGATCGCCACCTCAATCATAATTATGAATGCCTAATGGCTTATTCACTCGCTTATACCACCATCTAATACATGCATTTCATCTCATTTTTCAATCATCATCCTTCTTTATGTTACGAAGAAAATGCTACCAATCTCACTGCCCTGTCAAACAAAATAATTTCTGGAGGCGAAAACATATTTCAATGATGGGAGTGATTCTCTGAACAAAACCAACAGGAAATAAATTCTTGGAAGGATATCCAAAAGCAAAAGAATTATTAAAGAAACCACAATGGTTGGAATTCATGGAAAAATTCGATGGTTTCCACAAGGAAGTCACCAAAAATTTTGCAATGGTTTTTGATGGCATAGAAGTGGAAATAGGAGATATTAAATTCATAGTTACAGAATCTCTAATTGTAGAAGCCACTAGATTTCCTCGTAAAGGAGAAAAATGGTTCAAGAACAGAGGAATCAAAGGAAATGACTGAGGGTTTTCTTGAAGAAACCAAGCATTCATATTATTGTCTTCGGTAAAGGCATCCCCATCTCTTCACTAAAAAGTAAGTGGAGGAATTTTCTCTTAATCATCCAAAGATTTGTTACTTGTGAAGGTCAATTTGGATATGTGTTTTTCAACCATATAATATTGTTGATGAATTTTCTTGAAGAACATGAAATGAACCTTCCATATTTCTTATTGAATAGTCTTAAAAAGATGTCAGAGAATGTTCGAAAGAGAATTCAATTCATATAAAACACTATGTATCACCCTGGGTTAGTTAATATACTTGTTGAATTCCATCTTCAAAGTATATGGGATACATGGGAAGCCTTTCTAGTGAGAAATCATTTTGAAGAAAAAACAGATGAACAACCAACTAGCAGGAGAATTCAGAAGAAAACGAAGGCTAATACATCACTAGAACAAGGACCACATCAACAACAATATTTTTCAGAATATGACATACCAATTGTAGAAATTTTAAGGAAAATGAATACAAAATATGTTAGAAGAAATAAATCCAGCAAAAAAACAGAGATTTTCCCGAGAAAGAAAAGCCTAAAACTCCAAAGACCCATGTCACAGGACTAAGAATAATTACCAGGCTAAAAACAGTGAGAGAATTACCTCGAAAGATGTAGAACACATTGATTTTGAGGTAGAAGATAATTTAGTAAACCCTCCAAGAGTATCACCAGCTACCTACATTTCACCTCCTCAAATTCTAGGACAAAGTTTTGGTATTGATCCCGTACAACAAAATATTTATGATTATATAAAATGATTGGAGAAAAGAGAAGTAAACAAGAGACCAATTCCAAATCAAGAAGAAGAAAAGGATCAGTTTAATCAACCACAAGAACCTCCATTACTTGGCATCCCCAGAAATGAAATCTTCGAAATGGAGACATTAAACAGGTTTATTAAAGGTGAAAATCAATCTTCGAAAGCTCAGAATGAACTTAAAATTTCCAAGAGTGATAACCTCCTCCTACATTTAATTCTATTGTACAAAAAGAGCAAGAAATTGAAGGAAGCAAACAAGGCCATGAATACAAAAATCATTAATCTGAAGTACAAAATCCTCATCAATAAACCAAGGATGGTAATAACAAGAAAGAGGATGAAAAATATAAATTTGAATGTACTAGCAGAAGTGTCCAAGGATAGGCAGTCACTTAAACGAGATGACACATTTTATGTTTGTATGAGGACATACAAAACCTTCAGTGTGGGGGAATGTAGAGTCCCAAAATTGTTTTGTTTTGATACCATTTTTACATCCATATTATCATTCCTTTCCCATCACTATCAACCTAATAAGGCAGCAATCATATGATTTTGAAAAATTAAAACACTTATGTGTCATGTTTTTCATATTTTCTAATTTTCCCTATTGTTTTTTTAAATATTACATTCAGGTACAGAACTAAGACAATTCCGCAGTTATTTCACAGATCCAAAGCTACCTCCATTGATAATAGGGTTCCGATGTGCTAGCTTAGAAAATGAGTATATGGGTAGATAGAGGATGATCCCTTCATGGATTTCCTCCTGATTATCTGATTCAATTCACCAAGGAGATCATGCAGTTACACAGTTAAAGGAGACAATCAACACGTAGCAACGCTCAGAAACAGAGTCCTAGAATGTCATGATTTTGTCTATTTTCTTTCGTAACAGAGAATCAACAGGATAGCGATATTGGTTGAAGTTTTTAACTTGTATAAGGATTTTAAGGATACCTGTAGGCATATAGCTCATATATTGACTAAACGCACTCTATAAAACCATGGAAACTCTGTGTATTGAGGGCACGCCATCATTTATTTTTCTGAGCATTTTGTTTCAAGACTTTTATCTTAATTCAAAGTTCCTTTTTCGTGCCTTGATGCCTTGTTAGTATTAAATAAAACTATTGCATTTCGTAGGACCCCTGCGAGCAAATCAGGTCATTTTCTTTCAAATTTTAGTTTATCTCAAACACATTATGATTTCACAGTTTGAATCTGGTTAATGCTTTCATTTATATTTTATTTTTTAGCGTAGTTTAAATAGTTCAATACTCTGTTTTTTCTTATTTCGTAAATTCATATCTTAAATTTATTCTTGCTATATTTTATATAGCTCACTTTATTTCCTTTTTATTTACATTCCAGGATAAAAATTGTTGTAGATAAAAGCACTGCTTTCATAGCATTTTGGTTTAAGTTTCAATTAGTTTTCAATTTTCATGCTTTCGTAAAACTAGGACTTGTACCATATCTTATGGTTTCATAATTTAGAGTTAGTTCTCTATTTGCTGCAGCATAAAAATCTCAAAAACAACTTGATAAAAACAAAGTAAAAATTAATCTAACATGCCTTTTGAAAGAATTTATATCCCAAACCATTTTTAAACTCAATTCAATTGAAATTAACTATAGGAATGACATTTAACATAAATAATAGATTTATTAAAACTCACTGAATCATATGAATTTAACATTAATTCAAAAATTAACAAAACTCAAAAATAAATCCTCACTCGAACAATAAAGACTTCTAGCACATATAGTGCACTTGCACTTCATCATTTTACTGACTCCATTATATAATCTATGCTTGCAATTTAAGAACACTAAATTGACTAAACAGAGAGTCTCGGTGGGGTTCTGGTCTTATGTCAGTCGAATTGTCAAGTAAATGTGGGGTTGGTCTTGAATCTCAAGGCATCGACCAAGAGAACAACGGTTCTCAAACTCGTCTAAGGTCAGTGCAGGACAAATGTTTATGGAATGGATTATCTAAAGGAAAAGGCACAAGGTGATGTTTATATATGGATGCATGGTATTAACAATTCCTATGTCTATGAAATCCTTTCATTTTATTCTAATTCAATTTCTCCTCCACCTCTCGCTCTATTGGTGATAGCCTCGAAGAGGGCACCGAAGGAACTATAGTTGTTTCCATAATTTGATTTTCAAAGAATGAATTTAGATGAAGTGGATGGTAGGAGGGGTCGTCGTAGTAGTGGTAACCCAAGTAGATGGAAAAGGAAGGGCCAGGCCTCCATCATATGTCCTTAAAGGAAACAAGGTAGTAGAACTGGGGAGGAAGCATGTAGAGGCTATTGTGTGCTTACAATGTAGGCTCTCTGGCACATGTGAAAGAGGAAATTTCGAGATGGGAAATAGAATTGAATGTGAGGGCAGAAAAGGAGTTGATCCAAGCGGAGGACTGAGAACCCTTGGTAATAGACCCGGGACATACCCGAGGCAGAATGACCTTGTTCAAACGGGTCATCCAAATCTACTCGATTATGAAAAGCATCATGGCGAGAGCAATGAGAGACATGCAACAACAACAAGAAGTACCTCACCAGCCAGGCCATCACCAACCACTGTAAGAAGATTTGACCATGTCAGTCAATTAAGAAGGAAATTCAATCAGTCTAAGCGCAAATGTTCCACTAGAATGTCTGTTTGGGACGCATGGAAAATCAATTGCAGAGTATGAAGCAACACGAGATGTCGGGATTGAGTGCTAGGGACCTAGCCCCGGTTGATACATCCAAAGATTGACTTCTGCAGGTCATGGAGTTTAGAAAATTTTTGTTGTTTTGTCTTAATGATTTCGAATAGCATTTACATTTATATTACAAAGAATAGGTGGACAGTAGACATGATAGCTTTTAAAGCTTGGTTGGACATGATAAAAATATTTAAATTTTGGATGGGTTATGAAGTTGATCGGTGGCCAACATACCTGGTTTCCTATGGGTAGCTTGAGGTCACTGAATACATATTTTATAACCTTCTTTACATATGATAAATAGAAAGGTACTGCCAAGTTTATGAAAAAAAAAAAAAGTAAAAGATTTCTTTCATTTCCTAATAATAGGAAGGATATATGTAATTCATTCCATTCTTAATATTAATTTTATTCATGACATTTGAAATTTATTAATAACAGACACACATAAATATTAGTAATATGGATCATTTATTTTGATTTAAAATAATTAAGATCGAGTAGTAAGATTTAACGATCCACTACTACAATATTATATCAATTAAATGATTTACTTCATGAAAAGATGACCCCAAAAAACTTTTAAGATCTACCAGTACAATAATATCGTGATTTAAGGATTATACTAACATCAATCCATTTAACCCTAGATTTATCAAGCACGAAGAACAATCAAATCTCTTAAGAGAAATGCTTGCACCTCAAGAGATTTGATACTCTATATCCTTTATAGATCCACAATATATATATATATATATATGCAACACAGAGGAATCACACATCTTCTTTATTTTGAGAAACACATCAATGTATGCGTGTGTGTGCATGCATGTGAGTGTGTCAAGTGTGTGTGTGTGTGGTCTATCTCTTTCATTTTGAATAACACTTTCATGAAATGTTTTGGTAATTGAAGAGCCATGTTTATGTGCAATGAGGTGGCTACGGTGGAAGAGGGTGTGGGATGAAATAATTATTTTTACATTCTCCTTTAATCATTTTACAAAAAAAAAAAAAAAAAATGTTATTACATTCAAATGTAGTTACATTATAGTTTCAAACAATTAATTTCCAATGATTTTGTAAATATGTTTTCAAGACGGCTTTTGTAAATATGTCTGCAAATAGGTATTTTCTATAATTCCATATATATTTCATTATTTCATACTAATTCTTGAATGAAGTGATACCTAGTATCAATATTTTTACTCTTCTTATGAAAAACATTATTTCTTGGTAATGGAATAGTAGATTTGTTGTCACAAGAAATTGAGTTGGTTTTTTCTGTTCATGCAACAACAATTTCAAAATTATTCTCATCCACACAGTTTGACACATTATTGTTGTCGCTACAATATACTATGCTTTAGCTGATGATAAATTCAAAACGCGTTTCTTCAGTGATGCTCATGAAATGCACCTTAACCAAAACTAAACACATACCCAAATGTGCTCTTCATCTCATCAATATTTCCTACAAAATCACTATCTATATATCTAGTTATTTTAAAATTTGAATCATATTATACAAGATACAATAATTTCTTGTTCGAACAACATATCTTAAAATATTTTTCCAACTACCCAATGGATACTCTTCAAAGACTCCATGAATCTAGAAATTAAACTTACAACAAACATTATATCGGGTCTTGTTGTAGTCAAATACAAAAGACTTCAAACCTATTTCTTATTCAAAGTTGGATCAATATCTAAACCTTGATCATTCTTACTAATTTTTGTACCAATTGCAATTGGGGTTACAACTGGATTACAATTTTCCATCGTGAACCTTTTCAACATATCCTTTGCATACTTATATTAACAAATGAAAATTCCATCTTCGGATTGAGTTACTTCAGTACCAAAAAAATATTTCATAGGCCTATATCAGTTATATCAAATTATTTTTTAATGCTTGTCGTAAAATCATCTATTGAGATATCTCTAGTGAAAATCAAATCATCAACATAAAAACACACAATCAAAATTGTGCCTTCCTTGTTTACTTTTATATACAAATTTGACTCACTTTGCCTCCTGATGAATCCATTGTTATTCAAATATTAATCAATTCTACTATACCATACTCGGGGTTCTTGTTTCAATCTATATAATGTTTTTTTTTTTTTTTCTTGTGAACTTTAGCTTCTTGACCATCAATTTCATATCTACTAGGTTGCTTCATATAAACCTCTTCTTACAGAAAACCATTTAGAAATGTAGAATTAGCATCCATCTGGTATACTTTCCATTTATTTTTTGCAACAATAGCTAATACCATTCTTAACATGTCAAGTCTAGCTACAGGTGCAAAAGTTTCATTATAATCAATACGAGGTTGTTGATTGAACCACTGAGCTATGCGTCTTGTTTTATTCTTTTCAATTTCCCCTTCAACATTCACTTTAATTTTGTAAATCAATTTAACACCTATAGTATTTTTACCTTCAAGAAAATCTACAAGTTCCCAAGTATTATTTCTTTCTATAGCATCAATTTATTCATCCATGGATTTTATCCAAACATTTTATATCACAACTTCATCAAAATTTATTCGATCATATGCAAGTAATGAAAAATTTGAAACTTGATCTATTACATCATTCTGCTCATACAATTCCTTTAAACTTCATGGCTTTTGACCTTTAATTATATTCTTTATTGTATATGTTGTAGGATTGGATTCATTACGTACCTTTGATCATGTTGTTTGTTTTCCACCATAACTTTATGGTTCACCATGTACTTGATTTATATGTGTTCTAAATTGTAATGGACTGACTCTTGGTGATTGGCTTACTAAAGTGCTTGCAACAGGTGTATATGGAATTGACTTTCCACCTTGTAATTTTTTCTCATGTTCATTATGATCATCTCCATGAGACAATATAGCTCCTTATGCAACATATTTAGCTATGCTTCCATCCCAAGCTTATTCTTCTTTTAATTCAACATCTCTACTCATAATATATATCTTGGTGATCGGATTATAGAGTCTATCTATCTTATACTCCTGATTGTATATGTATTAAAGATACATTTCTCACTTTTGTCATCTAACTTATTTCTCAATTCTTTAGGTCCATGTGCATAAGCAACGCATCCAGAAATTCTTAAATGAGATATATGGAAATTATTAACATGACAGGCTTCTTCGAGAACTCAATCCTTCATGCTCTTAGTCAGACTTCTATTAAGATTATAAATATCACAAGCTACTTCTTCTCCCCAATATTCATTTCATAGATTATTTTCCTTCAACATACTTCGATCCATATTCATAATAGTTCGATTTTTCCTTTCAGCTATTCCATTTTGGTGTGGAGTATAATGTGAAGTAAATTGCTTCTTGATTCCATGTGATTGATGAAACTCAATAAATTTTATATTCACCACATGAATCCAATCTCAAAATTTTAATATGCTTTCCACTTTCCTTTTCAGTGGCATAGCTTTAAATCTTTTAAATACAAAAAATGCTTCAAATTTATGTTTCATAAGATAAAGCCATGTTTTTTGATTGTAGTCATCAATGAAAGTTTAAAAAGTAAACATTACCATCCAAAGAAGGTGTTTGCATTGGTCCACACAAATCTGTGTGAATAATCTCCAATCCAGATTTCACCCTATATGAATCTCCATATACAAATTTATCTATGTGATTCTTTGCATGTATATGAATTTTACACGAGCTCGTTGGTTGTTGAATATTGGGTAACCTGTTCACCATTTTTTTCTTCTGCAAGAAATCTAGACCACCAAAATATAAATGAACATATCTTAAATTTCATACCCAAGATTCATCAGAATTCTTAGTCTTATAAGCATTCAAGGAGGGAGACAATCCATTTCTAATTATAAGAAGAAACATCCTATTATTTTTCATTTCTACTCTTGCTATCACTTGCATTCTTGGATATTTTTCAATGATATTACACGCATTATTCTTGAAGAACACTCTATACATTTTCTCTATCAGTTGTTCAATGCTCAAAAAATTGCATTTTAAGCTAGATACATAATACACATCATCAAGTGTTCTTATCCCATCATTTATGTTATAAATAAAAATCACTCCTTTACCATTAGAAAATACCTTAATATTGTTACCCATCTTGACTTCAGACTGAATACTGGTGTCTAGATTGGAAAATAAATATTTGTTTCCAGTCATGCATTTGATGTAGCCGCTATCTAAAAAACAAATATTATTCGAACATTATTGAGTTACTCCCCTTCAAACTAGAAGGATTTTGTTGATATTTCTCTTCATGATCATAATTATCTCGCAAACCTCTTTGATCAAATAATATGTTACCTTGCCCTTTATTACTCAATCTTCCTTTACTTGTTCCTCTATTAAATTGTAGTTGAGTTTTGAAATCATTATCCAATGCGTTATCATCATATCTTGACATCCTAGATTCATGTGTAATCAAAAAACCATTCAACTCTTCATTTTTCTTTGGAATTATGTCCTTGAACTCTTTTATGGATACAAGAGCCTCTTTAAGTTTCTTTGGGAAACTTCGAAAGACTTTCTCGATCACTCTCATGTTTGAGAGGCCTTCTACATACTGTCTCAATTGATTAACAATACTCATGACTTGACTCTAAAATCATCCGCAATTTCATTGTCTTTCATTTTTAGATTCTCGAAATCTCTTCTCAAATTCTGGAGCTCAAAATTATTTACTTTCGATACACCCTAATAATAGGATTCAAAAGTGTCCCATGCCTTCTTCGAAGATTCTACACTTGATAATTTTGAAAATACCACAACATCTAAGCCTTGTTGAATAAGGCTAATAGCTTTATTGTATTATTTATATTTCCTCTCAACAACGTTCATTCAGCATTTCTAAGAGCCATATCTTCTTCCTCATTAGCAGGATCTAGATACCCATCATTAACAAATCCCCAAAGATCATGAGAACACAATATTTTTCTCATTCAGATACACAAAGAATCATAACTTTTCTCAGTTAAAATGGGAATTGAATGAGTAGTATTGTTATTTTTCTCCATCTCTCGCAAATATTTGAAATCTTCAGATAAAATTTAAAAGAACTTTTAAAATAAACCTTTGTTTTAAAAATTCCTTCTAAACCTTTTCAATAATTTTCGGTAGCCCTTTTTAAGAAATAATTTAAAACACCCTTTTATATGTCCAACCAAAAAATAAAAACTAAACTTTCATAAATGAGCCTTTAAAAATATAATATTTTTTGGAGCCCTTTTAAGAATAACACTTTATGATGATGCCCCTTTAAAATTTTCATAACACCATGAGAAACTCAATTATTGAAATCCTTAGAATTTCAAAACTAGCCCTTTGATTTTTCCTTTTAATAAAAGGATATGAAACTTAGGGAAACTATACATCGCACGGAGCAGATAAATTTATATTCAAACAAACTTACATAATTTTGACAAGTGTTTTTTGATAAAGTGCCTTGCAACATCGAGGGGCCATGTTATTTCCAACATGCTTCTCGTGACACCAACCTGATTTCATGTGGAGCGACACCTATAGCTCACGGTGGCAGCAAATGTTCAATGGCATAAATATCGATTTGTAACAACATTTTCATTGTTCTTTCCTTACATATTAGGTTTCAATGGTTTAAATACTTTGTGAGAAGTAAACGACTCTTGCATAACAAAAAAATAAATTGTGTGATTCTACAAACTCTGAGTGCACCTCTTGAATACTTTGGGTCTTTCAAACCTTGCTAAACCTCACTCTACTTTTCGAAAAACTCGTTAAACAATCCCACACAGGGTGTGAAACACGATAGAGGGTTTAAAAAAATACAGGGTATTCCTCCCGAGAAAAATTAGGCACACACATCACACTACAATATCAACAACATTCAATGAAAACCTCACTTGCATCCACCTCGTTTACATTGACCTCAATTCAAATCGGTCTCTCCTCGTTGACTCTTTCCTCACACTATACCCATCTCTTGGATGAAAGAAACCAACCACACATGAAATACAAACTACAACTACACCTGTTATCTACTCATGAAAATACGAAATCTGAATGGGATGATCTCCGCCTCTCACTAATCATCTTTATTTATAGCAAAAGTAGAGTCGGTTACATCAATTAAACAATTATTTTTCCAGACAATGTTGCTCCTTCACATTCGAATTGTTGTTGGCCTTTCAAATCTAAGAGGTTGAGGCGGTGTGATCGCAAGTGGTGGTGACTATTGGGATTTGAAGAGCCACGAAGATGTGCAGGGAGGCGGAAATGGTGGAAGATAGCATGCGATGAAATAATTATTCTTACAGAAACTTTGATTTTTCTAATTACTTCATATTTCTTTTTTTATAGACTGCAACTTTGATTTTTATGATTACTATTTAAAGAAAAAATGGAGATTAATAAAATCTAATTGAATATTTTGGTGATGTTGTCGAATCTTGGACAAGTCAGGGGTTGGGTTTCTGACTGGTGTGCGCGTTTCCGCCACCTTAGGTTATTATTTCCATTGGAATTATTTTAGGAATGGTGGATTATGGCATTCATTGGCTTACTCTATATGAAATAATTGAGTCGTCGGCTTCTTAGAAATTGATAGCCTTTCCAAATTCTTTTTTTTGATGGGTGTATCTTTCTAACATGAATAGTGGAGCTCTTGGAAAGTGGACATGATATTCAAAGATGAAGCTTAGGGATATTCTTAGTTTCTTCTTATTCTAATTATAAATAATTGACATTACAAGGAAAAGACTTTCTAGCTGAAGTTATAAAAGAGGTTTTTAGTGTTATAAAATTGGCCAAAATTATCAAAAGAACAATTGCTACAACATTGGTTTTTGGTAACAGAGGTTTTGGCGAAACTTCTAATGGAATTTCAACACAACTAAAAAAATTGGGCAACAGGAGGTTTTTACGGATTTTTTTCTCATTGGTGTGAAATTAGGTGTGAACTCACCAATGCGCTTTACCATGTACATAGTGGTACCATAAACATACCAAGTACCTAGATGGAAAACAAATTTTGGATGCCCCGGGGCGTTTATCAACGTCCAGGTGCGTGTCACCTAGCAAGATGCACCAGGCCGATGGAAGGTGTATGCATGGGACCGTTAAGGTGTAAAACCACATCGACCCATCTCGGTGTTAAAACACACTGGGTCGTTAAGTTATAAAAATGCACCAGTGCATTAAAGTCAACCGTACAGGTGCAGGCAACGCTTATCAGACCAGTCGGGTGGTAGTTGTCGATAAAGCGCACTAGGCATTCTAATTGGTATTGGTATTTGTGTGATGCCCAAAGGTTGTAGAAACACACTGGTGTACAGTATCATACAAATGCACTGGTGCACAATATCATACAAACACATTGGTGTTAATTTTGTATTTTTTAGAAACATCGACCTGCGACAGTGCAATTATTTTGAATTTTTTAAATTCATTATTTATCAAAAGTCGACACATATCTTATAACAGTATTCATATCAATGGAATTTTTATTAGTGCATTTGAATGTAATGTTTGGATTAATTTTGATCTGGATATTTGCAGGAATGAAATAAAATACAGAAATAGACATAAACACAGAGATGCAGTGGAGACAATACTACATTTTGTTTAAATCAAATGACTGAAATATGCTTACGGACATAATGGAAATAAAAATAGCTAGGGTGTCGGTAGTGTATCTCTAAGAAGAGATGTGGCAGCTACAGACCTCTAAACTGTGTTACAATGAGGCTTGAGTGCCTATTTATTATTGAGAAACAATGGAGAACTCTAAACATCCAGAAATCTAACCTTAGGAGATGAAGCACCAAAACTATGGGCCCCGTTTGGGTAAATTGGTGTTTCAACTTTCTGGGGATGTAACTTTAGCATACTATCTCTGTTTGACGCGTATCATACCTTTCTAGAAATATCTATCCAAGGAGTAAAACTTTCCATGTTAGTAACATTGTTCCATGTACCCATGTTTCTCTCGGTTTTCCCAAAAAACGTCGTTTAGAGCCTCAAAACAGCTCTGGAAGTTCAGTACCTGAAAAACTGCTAAAAATAGTAAGTTGTGGTGCAACTTAAAAACTGAAAGAACTGATGGTGGGGGTTCAAATGGAATAGGTGGGTGGCCACCAATATCCATCTGGATCATTAACGCCCCAAAACGGCTCCGGGAGTGCAGGACCCGAAAACCTGCTAAAAATAGTAAGTTGTGCTAAATGTGTAAAGCTGCAAGAATTGATGGTGCGGGTCCAAATGGAATAGGTGGGTGGCCACAAATATCCACCTGGATCATTCCTCCCTCCTTAGGAAGCAATGGTCACCATTGCGTTGAGATCCTCCATGAGATGTGGCAAATTCTGTTGAATTGGGTAATAGATTTGTCGAAAATGTCGTGGACCCGCAGGAGGACATGCTTGATGCGTTTAGTAATTTTGGTTTCTTTATCAACCTCATATAGTACATCTATGGATTTTTTATGTGTAGTTGTAGGAGGTATGGCAACATCCGGCAGTGGTGCATCGGGGGTCAGATTAATGGAGTGCTTGTCTTGACAGTGTAGAGGAACCTCTGTGAGTGAGGAGAAAATGTCCTCATATTCCTCAATGACTTTTTCCATCTTATGCAGCCATATAAGGGAGCCCTATTTCGATGTTATGTCCACAATAATATTCTTTCCCTGTGAGCGAGTTGTAAGGAAAATAAATTTCTTGGTTTGGGAAACAATCTTACTGCGTTGTTTTGCAGTAGTCAAAGAGATTACAGGAGGCGGTACTACCTCCGGTATCATGTACAAGTTATTTACCAAAGTAATAATAATAGCATGAGGCCTAGACGCATACAGAATATTTCGCCTCCATAATTATTGTTGGCCTAATAATACATCAACTACATCAAGAGGAGAAACATCACATAATACCTCATCTGTGAATGCCTTGATGTTGTACGGAAGACAACACTGTTGGTGGATGTGGATATCTCTCCCTGGGTGAAGCCACCCAATGGTATATGGCTGCGAGTGTGCTATGGTTGGTAGGCCGAGCCTCTTCACGACCTCTTCTGAAATGAGGTTCTTTTTGCTTCTGCTATCGACAAGGAATTGCAATGGAGAACCCTTCACCCACATATGCGAATGGAAGAGGTGCTCCCCCTCCTCTGGATCCTCGAAATCCTCTCTCTGGATCTTGGTGGTGGAAAATATGGAACTGGGATCTGTGTCAATGATTTTCTTCCCTTTATCATTACCATTGTCTAGTTCTGACTCAGGATCAGAAAATGCATCTGATTCGGGTGCTTTTAGTTCGGCCACCAATGACTGTTTGGCCTGACACTTGTTTGTGCTATGGGTGGGGTTGTTATGAAATTCACACCACTTCCCCATGTCCTTCTTTGGATTTGTGGTTTTGTTCTGAGTCACCACACTTTGGACTTTTCGCTTGTTCTGTGGTTTAGGGGCACCTTTCCCTCACTTCGAATTCACAGATCCCAAGTCTTGCTTCTTCTACTTAAATTTCTACTCAATCTTGGTGGCATAGTGATATGCTGTGCCAAGCGATGTAATTTCAATGAACTTTATTTCCTCTTGAATGTGTTTGTGCAGACAGTCACGGTACTTGAGAACCAAATGTCTCTTTGAATCTTTAATACCCAACTTTGTGCGCAGGGTATGGAACAAATTCGTCAGTTTGTGCACATCTTCATCCCTTTGCTGCTGCAGCGTGGTCCATTAGATGTATTTATCCTCATAACTCCCCACGAGGTAATATTGTTCGTTGATGCCCTCTTGGAATGAATTCCAAGTGGATGTGGCCAAGAATAGAGAGGGTTCCCCTTCGTCCGCTTTCTCACAGTAGGTTTCCCACCAGTCTTTGACATGGGGAGAAGCTTTGAGGAGTGGAAAAATAATCTTTTCTCGATCGGAGAAATCATGGACTGAGAAATACCCTTCCAAAAAATTTAACCATCTATCTACGGCATCTACATCTATCTGGCCTTCAGATACAGGAATGTCAAACTTTACCTGTATCTTGAAGGGAGTGGTGCCTCCAGAGTGGTTGTTGGATGTAGATGCATCGTAGGTGGGCAGTCGTTGAAGGATCTAAGAAAAGTTATCCATCATCGCATTCTTTTGTTTCTCAAGGGCCTCCTCGAGCAATATTTTGATAGGATCTCTTGCTCCCTCGTCTTTATTTTCTACCACAATGGGAGGTTGTCAAGATTTGTGAGGCTCATCTTGCAAGGGTTCAACCAGATTGAGCCCTAACTCCTTATACCCTGACTGCGTTAGGGACATGCAAAGAAAAATAGAGAAAGAGCAGACTGCTCTGACACCACTGATTCGGATTTATGCAGGAACGCAATAAAATACAAAAATAGACATAAACACAGAGATGCAGTGGAAACAATACATCATTTTATTTAAATCAAATGACTGAAATATGCTTACAGATATAATGGAAATAAAAATAGCTAGGGTGCTGGTAGCGTATATCTGAGAAGAGATGTGGCGGCTACAGACCTCTAAATTGTGTTACAATGAGGCTCGAGTGCCTATTTATTATTAAGAAATAATGGATAACTCTAAACGTCCAAAAATCTAACCCTAGGAGATTAAGTGCCAAAACTATGGGTTCCGTTTGGGTAAATTGGTGTTTCAACTTCCCGGGGACGTAACTTCGGCATACGATCTCTTTTTGACGTGTATCATACCTCATTAGAAATATCTATCCAAGGAGTACAACTATGTGAGAAACATCGGTCCATAGACCCATGTTGTTCCCACTTTTCCCAAAAAACGTCGTTTACGACCTCAAAGCGGCTCTCGAGGTTCAGGACCTAAAAAACTGCTAAAAATAGTAAGTTGTGCTACAACTTAAAAATGAAAGAAATGATGGTGGGGGTTCAAATGGAATAGGTGGGTGGCCACCAATATCCACTTGGATCATTAAGGCCCCAAAATGGCTCCGGGAGTGCAGGACCTGAAAACCTGCTAAAAATAGTAAGTTGTGTTGAATGTGAAAAGCTGCAAGAATTGATGATGCGGGTCCAAATGGAATAGGTGGGTGCCCAACGATATCCACCTCGATCAAATTTGTTATATCATATCATGATATTTAGCATATCTTCATTATAATATTTAATCATCCATATATTTAATCAATGGTGTAACATTTCAAGCGACAATGGAGAATGTAATAAAATAAATTAAAACGTATTATATATATATATATGAATAAGACACTCTTTGTCATACAAAATGGGATAGTTATTGGTATCCCTTTGTCTTTCAATTGGGACACTATATCCATTACATTAAACAAAATGTATGATTTCACAGACAAATATTTCAAAAAATACAACGCCTTACTTTGATATCCAAACATATTGATGATCATCCTTCGCTAGAACTCCTGTCACTCTTCAAGCTACTTCCATGACATGGGTTATTTGGAGGAATGTTTTGTTCACTGTGTTGATTGTTTTCTTCTTCTTCAAGTTTCATATACAAACATAAAAATAAAGTCTAATGAGTGTATATACATTAGCGATAATAATGAAAATTGTAATATTAAATAATATACAACAACGTATATCGAAAAGGAATGTACCATAGAAAGAATTGACTCATGAACTATACACACTCTTTCAAAACCAAATTTCATGCTATCTTTCAACAATTCATTTGTTGGCATAGTTTCATACTTTGTTTCCTGCAAGTTTTATACCCCATAACAAACCATAGATTTAATATAAATTTTTTTTTTCCTATTAATTATAGACGGATCTAAGTAAAACAATAAATATGCTTACAAAAATTAATTTCTAATATGCCAACATATTCTAACAACCCATATTTAACCCAAAGTCAATCAATTCTTCTTATGGTTCTTCTTTGTATGCTAGCACCTGTTTGAAAAAAATCAATGATGATTGTTGTAAAACAACTTAAAATATACAAAAATTAAATCTAGTTAAGTTGTTATAAGGAAGTAACAATTACTCACAAACATAAATATCAACCCTTTTCTTCCTTGTCGTCTTGTTTTATGTGTTGAATGGGTTCCATTTTCTTTTCTTTTATGCAAGAAAATACTTGAAAATTGATATTTAATGCTAAATTGTTTATTTATTTTACCTAATTGTTGTGAAACCAGCTCCAAAAAGAGAAGAAAAAGGATATCAACACCTTATAAATAAGCCACTTCGAGGAGACAACCTCCAATACATTACATGAATGAACAATTCTTGGATGATATAAATTACAAAACCTCCTTTATATATATAGGAGTCCATGGGGCCAAAATGTAATCCTAGTGGGGCAACAATGTAATCCAGCCGACCTAACAATAATAATTTAAGGGCACAATAATAAAAATATGGGGGTTGCAGGGGTACAATAATAACAATAAGGGGGTTACACTAACAACAATAAGGGATTATACTAGTAATATAGGGACCTAACATGCCCCTCTCCTTCAAAAAGGTGTTGTCCTCAACGCTTTAGCACCTTTGGGTGTTTCTGTATAAATTTTTCATCCTCCCATGTAGAATCTTCAGTGGGTAAGTTCTTCCACTTGATCAGATACTCTAAAATTGATCGATTTTGTAGCTGTCAAGTTCTTGTTTCCATGACTGCTTCAGGTTCCAATATGATTTTTCCTTCCTCATCAAGTTCTGGAAATATTGTTTGAACTAGAATATTTTCACCTATAACCTTCTTTAAGCATGAAACATCGAAAACTGGATGCACTTGTGAACAAGCAAGAAGCTCCAATTTGTATTCCATAGTACCAATAGTTTGCAACACCTTGTAAGGACCATAGTACTTTGGCGATAATTTATTATCCTTCTTAGCTTGCTTGAGGGACATTAGTTTGTATGGTTGTAGCCGTAAAAATACTCAGTCTCCTACATCAAAACTTCTCTCATTGCGATGTTGATATACCTATTGTTTCATTCGATTTTGTGCCAAGTTCAGGTTATCCTTTAAGAGTTGGAGAACTTCTTGTTGATGCCTGATGTGATATTCCACTGCTTGAACCTTCAAATTTTCTCTTAAAGATGATGTGATGGATGGTGGATGATATCCATAAAGTGCCATAAATGGGGTCATTTTTCCTACAGTATGGAAGGAAGTGTTATACCACCATTCAGCGAGAGGTAACCACTTGACCCATTGTGTTTGTTTATCAAATACAAAACAACGAATATATCCTTCCAAACATTTATTTACTATCTCAGTTTTACCATCGGATTGAGCAAGATAAGATGAGCTATGAGCTAATTAAGTACCCAAACAAGAAAATAACTCCGTCAAAAAAAATCCAGTAAAAATGGGATCTTTGTCGCTCACAATAACCCTTGGGTTTCCATGTAGCTTTTGAATTGTGTCCATAAATGTCGTAGCAACAGTACCTTCTTTAAATGGATGAGATAATGCACAAAAGTGTGCATACTTGGTAAATCTATCAACTACCACCATGATGACACTCTTTCATTCGGACTTAGGTAGACCTATGATAAAATCCATTGTAATCTCCCCCCAACATTGAATTCGAATGGATAAAGGTTGCAGAAGACCTGGGGTCTTAATTGTCTCAACTTTATTCTGCTGGAAAACCAAAGATTCCTCTATAAACTTTTGAATATTATATTTAAAGCCAACCCAAAAAAACTCTTTCTTCACCCTGTGGTAAGTTTTTAAAAATCCTGAGTGTCCTCCTAAAGGAGAAGTGTGCAATTCCAAAAGAATATTTTCTTTTAGTTGGGAATTATTACAAAGATACAAGCAATATGTGTACCATAAGGAATCATTTTTCTAACTAAATGTATCAGATGTACTAGGATCTTGCTGCAACTCTTGAATGAGTGTCCACACTTTTTCGTCCTTCTTCCATTCATCTCTTGCTTCGGTTATCCAATCTGGTTCGATAATAGAAATGGCACAAAACAATGCTTCCACCTCTTCATTCTTTTTTGAGAGTGAATCGGCAACAATATTTAGCTTCCCTTTTTTGTAGATTATTTCAAAGTCCTAACCCAACATCTTTGTGACCCATTTTTCCTGCTCTTCTGGATATAGTCTTTGCTCCAAATTTTTTTTAAGACTATCATGATCAGTTTTTACCTTGAAGTGTCTTTCCATTAGGTAAGTTCGCCATTTCTTTAGTGCATGCAGTATTGCTAACATTTCCTTCTCATAAATAGGTTTTTGTAAATACTTTCCTTTGATTGGACGACTTTCAAAAGCAATGGGTCTTCCTTCCTGCATTAAAACTGCACCAATTCCATTTCCTGAGGCATCACATTCCACAATAAAGGTTTTTGTGAAGTCCGGCGTAGCTAAGACCGGTGCTAGGCACATTGCCTCTTTAAGATGTTCAAAGGCCTTAGTTGCTTCAGGAGTCCATGAAAATGCATATTTCTTCAATAATGTTGTTAGAGGTGCTGCTATTCTCCTATAATTATTAACAAACTTGCGATAATACCCTGTTAACCTGAGAAATCCTCGCAACTTCCTTATGGTTGTGGGGACTTTCCATTCCTTAATGGCTTTAATTTTGTTAGGGTCTACTTTAACACCCTCGTGAGATACAATATGACCCAGATATTCCACCTCTTGTACTCCAAAGAACATTTGGATGTTTTTGCATATAATTGTTTCTCCTGCAATAGTTTGAGCACCCTGTCAACATGTTCAACATGATCCTTCCAAGACCTGCTGTAGATTAGTATATCATCAAAAAATACTAGCACAAATTTTCTAAGGAAGGGTTTGAAAATGGAATTCATCAAACCTTGAAATGTAGAAGGTGCATTGGTAAGTCCAAAAGGCATGACCAAAAATTCATAATGACCCTCATGAGTTCGAAATGTTGTTTTTGGAATATCTTCAGTCTTCATTCTAATTTGATGATATCCTGAATGAAGATCCAACTTGGTAAAATAAATTGCTCCATGTAATTCATCCAATAATTCATCAATCACAGGAATGGGAAATTTATCTTTAATGGTGAGCTTATTGAGTTCCCTATAATCCGGACACATGCGCCATGATCCATCCTTCTTGTGTACCAATACTACAGGAGTAGAGAAAGAACTTTGACTAGGTTGAATTATACCCGCCTCTAACATTTCTGCAATCATATGTTCAATTTCGCTCTTTTTGACATAAGGATATCTATAAGGCCCGATGTTTGGAGGAACACTTCCTGGAATCAAATGAATAGCATGATCATGATCACGAATAGGTGGGAGTCCTTTGGGAGTTTCAAACACCTTGGAATGATTGTCCAAGACTTGTTGGAGATATGCATAAATAGATGATTTTGATGTTGGAACTTCTAGTGAGCATAATTGTGCAATTACGCCTCGCTGTTCTTTCTTTAGAAGCTTTGTCATGACATTAGAGCTTATTATCCTTCTTGGCTTCCCCGCAATACCCCATAATTCGACTTCCTTTCCTTCTGAAAAAAATTTCAAGAAAAGTTCTTGAAAATTAAAAGCTACCGTCCCCAAAGATTGTAACAATTGTACTCCTAGTACAACATCAGCACCTCCCATAGGAATGGAAAGCATTGGACTATTCAATACATATTCCCCCATGGTTAGCTTGATATTATGGCATTTTCCAGAGCAATTTATAGTTCCTCCATTTGCAACCATCACTTGACATTCCGGTGTTGGGTATAGGAAACAATTTAATTCCTTGGCTACCTTACAATGAATAAAATTATGGGTGCTACCTGAATCAATCAACACTATTACCTTTTTCTTCTTGATTTGTCCTTCTATCTTGAGAGTTTGAGGAGTGGTAATTCCCGCCAGTGCATTACACGATATGGTCGGATTCATTTCTTCCTCTTCTAGGGTTGGTTCCTGGTGTATATCCTCTTCTTGTTCATTTTCTTCTTCCTCTTCACAATCTATGTAAAATAATTTCTTCTCAGCACACTTATGAGCTTTAGTGTATTTTCTATCACAACTGTAGCAAAGCCCTTTTGCTCTTTTTTCTTCCAATTGTTGTGGTGTCAACCTTGTAGGTTGTGGAAATCTAGGCGTAGCAACACTTCCTTCTTTATAGAATTGAGTGGTAGGCTTCCTTGTCGCCATAATTCTACATTCAACTTTTCTTGCCAACCTGAATGCCTTCTCCAATGAATCAGGTTCCAAAACACGAACTTCATGTTGGATGTTATCCTTTAGAGTACCTAAGAAGAGATCAATCCTGTGTTCCTCTGGAATATTAGTTACCCTTATATTCAATTTTTTGAATTCCTCAATGTGCTGCCCCACTAAACCCTTTTGTTTGAAATTTATCAATTGGCTAAAGAAGGTGTTGCTCTTTGTATCCTCATAATGTGCTATCATTTCCTCCGTAAAAATTGACCAAGTGACAATTTTTTTATGGGAGAAAAGCCATCGATACCATACAAATGTATTTTGTTCTAAATGTAAAGTTTCAATGCATACCTTTTGTGTGTTTTGCACGTTATGGAGATCAAAATATTGCTCCATCTGTAGTATCCATGTTACAGGATCCTTTCCATCAAACTTCCTCATATCCATTTTTGGAATATGGTGGTTCTTCCCTTCAACATTAGAGTTTATGAAATCACGATTAACATTTATTTTTTTCTCATCATGAGTTTACTCTACTATATTTTCACCATTAGGAAACATTTCTTGTATCAACTTTGTCAAACCTTCCATGTCTGCTTTTAGATCATTCTTCATGTTTTCCATCTTAGCTTCCATGTCATCCATCTTAGATTCAATGCCAACTTCCATGCCATCCATCTTAGCTTCCATGCCATTCTTCAAACCATCCATCTTAGATTCCACGCCTTTCTTCAAACCATCCATCTTAGTTTCCACACCTTTCTTCAAAACTTCCATGTCATTTTTTGTTGCTCTTTGCGAGAGAAACATTTGTTGCACTTGCTCTTGTAATTTTAATATGTCATGTTTCCATTCTTCATCTTCATGAGTCATAGTAGAGCCTTATAAAGACTTAATGGGTGTTGAATTCTTTTTAGGGGCCATTTGAGAATCCAATATTGATATATATTCTGCAATATGCCCTTAGAATCAATTCAACTTGATTCTTCAAACAAGACATGCAATTCAGAAAAAAAAATACACACCTTTTACATTCTTTTGAGGAGCTCGATATTTAAATTGACTTATCTCTATACTTGCAAATCCTAAATATCTGAAATTCTTTCTTGTAGTATTCCTCTGAAGCTTCTTTCAAATGCCACAGGTCTGACTTGATTTGGATTCTTCAAGGAAAAGTTATGTCCAATCTCCCACAATGACCTAATTATGGACTCATTGAGTAGAGAAAACTTGTACGACTTGCCACGTGTCACTGTTTGCTCCTTTGGCTCTAAAATTTATAGACAGGGAACTATAGTCTGTGTAATTCCAGTCACTTTTTATAGAATTCCAATCTGATGCTCAAAGAGTGAGTGATGAATATTTTCCCACGATCACCTCTTTGAGATGAAATTTGAAAGCCTAAAAAATACCTCACTGCCACAGATCCTATCTCCGAAAATATTGCGAACCAAGCTCTGAAATTTTGCGACACCGTTCCTCAGGATTTCGGCTTCACACTCTAAAAATTTCAGCTTTTGAACCTTTGTAGAAAAAACGTTATAGAAAAAATTACGCGATGACCTTTTAAGTGAAATTTAGGAGCCTGCAAAAAGCCCTAATTTCCAAAGATCATATCTCCGAAAATATTATGAACCAAGATCTAAAATTTTGTGACCATGTTCCTCAGGATTTTGGCTTCACACTCTAAAAATTTCAGCTTCTAAACCTTTGTAGAAACAAATTTATAGGGAAAATTCCACGATGACGAGCAGCGAAACCCTAGAATCCAAAGCTCTAATACCAAATGTTGTGACACAAACTCCCAAAAGAGAATAAAAGAGATATCAACACCTTAGAAATAGGCCACTTCAAGGGGGAAACCTCCAATACATTACATAAATGAACAATTCTTGGATGATACAAATTACAAAACCTCCTTTCTATATATAGCAGTCCATGGGGCCACAATGTAATCCTAGCTGACCTAACAATAATAGTTTAAGGGCACAATAATAACAATATGTGGGTTGAAGGGGTACAATAATAACAATAACGGGGTTACACTAACAACAATAAGGGACTATAATAGTAATATAGGGACCGAACACTAATTGAAAAATTCAATGATTACATATTACATTTAAAGCACGTTGTTGTTGTGATGGCTCCTCATACGATGCAATTATGTCCATTTCTTTGACCATCTCCTTGAACACCTTTTTGGACATTCCTACTAGCATATTTCTGATATCAACTTGTTCATCCTTTGAGATTTTCATAATCTTCCTGAAAATGTAACATGACAATAAACTATTTAATTTTTATATTGATATATGAAAAGTAAAAATAACAAAAGTGATATTTATAAATGATTTATTTCTATTAATATATACATATAATTCTAGAAAAACATTTAAAGGAATATTACTTTTCATTCTTTCATTTTTGTTGTTGTGGATTTTTGCTACTAAAACTCTGACATGTCTCATTGACCAATTCTCTAGAAAATCATCCTGTAGTTTAAATAATATTTGGTTCATGGAATCATTGGATTGGTTTTTATATTGTAAGTGGAAAGAATGTTTATACATTCACTCCACTAGATCCCTCAAAGTTTTGTAAAAAAAAATTCCCCCTTTTGTTAACCTCCAACACCACTCCACATGAGATAAGGAACAATTCATTTTAATTTTCATGTTATATTTCTTTTATTTTCTTAGAACAACATTCCTTTTATTCATTTTTGGTCCCTATAGAACATTAAACATATGTGAATTAATAGATTATTTGAAACATGTTATCTAATATTTTATGTATATTATTATTGAAAATTCAAAAAAGAAACGAATATAGGATCGATAGTATTTCTTCATTCACCTTATTCATCCTTCTACAATTTTTCCATCAAGCTTTTAGGCTCTTCTGGTCTTAGATCAGATATAATCTTATCAAGCTTCGTTATTTTTCGGCTCTGCATGATACATAGTAAAGAAATTAGTTAAACTTACATATAGTTCAAAAATAATAATTTTTGTAAAGAATTTACAAAGAACTTGTCTTTTTTGGTTTTTTCGATGTGCTATTAGTATTTTCATTACTTGACCTCTTGTCAGCTTTTTCTTTATCAATATGAAACCTGTACCATACCATTCATTAATATATTTTATAAATAAATCGCATACTTTTTTGGTAAAGAAAAAAAATCAAGAAAACAGTGCTCCTTTTCCAAAGTACGCACCAAACGTTGTGCGGTAGGTTCTTATCAACGCACAGCCAATATAGTAGAAACATCGTACGATGCTCTTTGTCAACAAGAAGAACCTGTGTGTTATATGTTAACCGGTGCATTGATTAACACAATCATAAATTAATAAAAAAATGTTTTTATCTAATAGTATTTCTTTTTTCAGTATGTGGTTGGTGCGATATACTACAATAGCACACCATTGCACTATTTCAAATAGGGCGCACTGATTAAAAATATATATGTTTTTTAAAAAATCGTGTAAGGGCCAACATGGATTTGGATTTGACTCTACAAGTGGTCCTGCGGGTTACATGTCATACGCATATATATATAGTAATACAAACCCTATAAATCTAAAATGAAAAGCCCTAATTGTGAAGTCACATAAACAAGAAAAAACAAGGGTTTAACATAAGAATGGATTTTTTTGTCTTTTTTTTTTTTTCCTTCTGAAAATGCACAGTAAAATTTTAAATTCTTACTATGCATGTATTAAATCCAATAGAAACTGTAAAAAAAACAATTATTATAGTACATTTTAAGAATTTTACTATACTACAGGGTCTTTCTACGTATCACCATATGTTTCAACTTATGATTCTCTGAATTGTGGTGTTGTTCGAAAGTATTTTGCGGCTCCACAGTGCTCTCGTGCTCTCTTGCTCTAGGTATGTCTCTCGTGCAAATCCCTCCCTGAAATTTTTTGCAAAAATAATGAAATAATGAATATATTTTACTATTTAAAGAACATTTTTATGAAATTAGATTTCTGAAAATAAATTTCCACCCATTTTTCAATTTACCAGTTTTTTTTAATTCAAAAAAATAAAGTTGTGCTTTTTTTATTTATTAATTTTTGGTGTGCTTGTTAACTAACAACACCTGTGCGTCAATTAATAAAATCGCACAGATGCGTAGTAACTAAAATGCATCGCTGTGGTTAACAATACATTAGCACCGATAAAAATAAGTCCATTTTTAAAGCACCAAAATTACTTTTAGTTATATTGTACACCAAAATTTATTCCTGATTTTTCTCAAATGCAGGGAGAAAATATCATATTTATACCAAATTGAAAATTATTCAAAATCCAACTCGTTGCATAATATTTATCAAATTCCATCGCAGAGTTCTCCCTATCCATCTCCAGACGTAATTACTTCATATTTTATTTATATTTTCATTATCTAATTCATTTTATTTTTCTTATCCATGTCAATTGGTTGAAATAAATTAATGTATACAAATTTGTAGGTTCATGTAGATTTAGAATGGAGTCCATATCCACAAAATATTCAAATAGCTCCAAAACGTCAGAAGCTCTTAGTAGGAGCAACATACCACAAGGCGCATTTGGTAGATGAAAATGGACAACAACTTCACCTTTCAAATTGTAACATTGCATCTTCTAGCCACAGTCCTAGGAAAATGATGGTAATAATAAGTATTTGGTATATTAATGTAATTATTTCAACGTCAGAATAATTAATCATGCATTATCAATGTGATTACTAATTTATATCATTGATTTTGTTCTAATCATGTTCAAATATATTTTTTGAAATTATTAGGATTCTAGTGATGACGAGCGACCTACCTACCATCTTTCATTGCACCCCACGACAATGAAAAATAGAGAGAATGATGAATTAAGAGAAAAAATCAGAGAGGAACGATACCAATTATGGTTGAATCAACCACCTATTCAATTCCTACTACGTCCATATTCACCAATTAGGAATGACTACAGAAACAGTAGTTCTTCACAAGCTAGCAATGGAGGAAATCAAATAGAGGTTGGTATGTATGATTACTTAAAGGATATGAATAACATGGGGATAATTTTGTTAGATGCATTGCAGAACAATGATCATCTAGGGGGTGATGCTCATATAATTGATACCTTTTTCGAAAGCCTTAAATTTTCTTCCACCACCCCTCTCTTTGGACATGGTGGTTAGTCAAACTCTACCCAGTTGGGGATGACAATGTTACTGTACAACTTGAAAGCAAAGTTTGGCTTGTCGAATGCATGTTTCTCAGAAATTTGAGGTAATTGACCATCAAGTCCCTTATATTTTGAGAAATATAATCACACAATTAACATTACAAATGGTCAATTTTATGAACATTAATAATTATCAGTATTAATGTACATTTAATATTATCCATGACCTACTACAAGTTATTCAAAGGTAAGGTTCTTCTGAATGATAATGTCTTTCCCAATAGCTGCGAAGAGGCAAAGAAATTGTTGAAAATGTTGGGTGTTGAGTACATACCATATCATGCATGTCCAGATGATTGTATTCTATATATATTAGAATATGCAGGCAAATAGATAGCTCCAAAATTTGGGCATGAGAGGTATGATAAATCAAAAAACAAGGTTAAATCACATGGTCCTCCTTTGAAGATATTGAGGCACATGCCTATAATCCTAAGGATTCAAAATCTCTTTCGTTGAAAATAATTAGCTATGTGTTATGGATGGTATGCCTCACACAGAAGTGCATTGGGAGTTATGTGAATCCCAACAGATTCAATAACCATGAATCATATAGAGGATACATGGCCCAAAAAATTCAAGGATGAAGTACAAAGTCTACAACTCAGCATAGCCATGGATGGTGTCAACCCATATTCCCTCCAGAACATTGGCCTGTAGTAGTCATCAATAACAATATTCCCCCATGGTTGTCCGTGAAGAATTAACATCTTATGTTGGCTCTCAAAGTCCCTGGTAGAAGACAAGTGAATAATATGGATGTCTACTTACAACCACTGGTAGATCAATTGAAGGAATTATGGGATGGGATAAATGTATAGGATGTCTCAATACCCATCGCAGCAGAGAGGAGTTTTATGTTGTATGGAATATGTTCTTACACGACACATGATTATACAGGCTTAGGAATTCGCTCTAGTAAATTACATGTTTATTGATTTGTTTATATACGTAAAATATTATTTCTCATATTAGTTATTTAATTCGTTGTAATTGTTCTCATATTCATTCGTTGTAATTACAATTACAATTGCAATTTTACATACAATTACAATCACAATGCATACAATTATAATTACATTTTTAGGATTTTACAAATTTACATATTTTGCAATTTTAATAAATTTGAATCATGACAATACATACAATTACAATTACAATTTTACAATTTCACAATACAATTACGTAAAATTACAATTACAATAAAATTGAAATTGAAATTACAATTACAATTACATTTACAATTTTACAATTTTACAAACAATTACAATTAAAATTACAATCACGATGCATACAATTACAATTAGAATTTCACAATACAATCACAATTTTACAAATATTTTATATATAATTACAATTACAATTACAATTTTACAAACAATTAAAATTAAAATTAAAATTACAATCACAACATAATATTTAATAAATATTATGATTTAATATTAGAAATAAAAATCATGATCATGATAACCATCATATTCTAAAATACACATTCAAATTCACTAACATCATCTAATCATCATGATCATGATCATATAACAAAACACAAGCATTTTATAACATCATCAAAACACAAACATGAAATATACATCTCATGTCAAATAACTGTTATCACATACACATCTATCTACAAGAACATTAAATGAACATATCTAACATGAACTAACAATATACACATAATGATGAAAACCAACATGTAAATTAAGTACATCAACATGAACATAAAATACATGGACCATATATATATATATATATATATATAATGTCAAAAATATACAACTGTAATAAAACTGCATATAAATGTCAAATTTCTGGTGGTACGACATTAATACTAGTACTAGTCAAGGCTTACTCAGTCAATGGTGCAGTCTTCTTAGGAACTATCTACTGATGAATTGTTGATTGTGCAACCTTCTTAGTTGATAGTTCGACCTGCTCAGGTGGACCTACCTGATCAGGATCAGGTGCCTTCTCAGTCGATAGTTGTGCCTACTCAGGACTAGGTGGCTGCTGAGATGGTGTAGATTGCTCAGAAGATGCCTGTTGATCAGGACTGAATTTTGGTTGCTCACGATCTTTGGTTGATGCAGCGTTAACTGCGTTTACCCACATAATACATACTAGATGCAAAGTCTCATAAACCAATAAAATTCCAAACTGTGTAACCTCTCATGCGGAAGTTATTTCCTTAAAAAACAATTATGGTTATAAACCATATACAAAAACCCACTTTATGAAATTGGAATCAATGTATTAACCTTGGTTAAATATATGATACCAACCAAAAATAAATCTGGCCCATTTATTTTTACTTGACTCACCTTTCTTCATAGCTTGCATATTTAACGTTGATTAATAAAACATGTCGAATACAATCATATATGGACCCGCAATTTATTACAATCACACCTTTACACTGTTGATAATATATTCTCACCAATCCGATGACTGTTGCTCCATTTATCCAGCCTTCTATCAATGTCGCATCTTCAACTAGTTAATTGTCGTCGATTTCTTCAAGATTTCGATCCAAGGGAAATCGCATTACAATATGCACGCCAATTAATAGTTTCAACATATGCGAAATAGGTGGTTTTTATATGCCACATTTTTCTTCTGGAACACTATCGCACTCTCATCAGAATTACCGTCGATAATGAATAAGCGATGCGAATAAACCACTAGTTGTTTATAAAGCCATTTCACTATTCTCTGCACCATAAATTCATGACTTCTTCCTTTGTTCAATTCGTGGTTTTTAATAGAACCAGGTTCTGACTGAATATGGAATTTTACAACAAATTTTCCAACAGAGATCTATATACAACGTTTCTACTAAATTGAAATCTTTCTCAAAGAAATTTCAGAGATGCCGCTACTCCAAAAATTCCTTGGCTTTCAGCAAACAAATCAATGCCACCACTTAATTCTGGTCACAACGTCTTTAATGGATTATCTCAACACAATCTATGCTCCCAATGACGATTTAAAACCCCAACATGAATTTAATCAAAGTACAGTATTTTCTTCCTTCAAGGAATTTTCCTATTATATGCAGAGGATATGAATCTCAACGTTGTCCACAAAGAAAGAAATTCCAATCTTCAATCAACCAAGAAGGGTAATTTTGACAAGGAAATAGACTCAATTTTATTCAAGTCCTAGGAATCAATACATCCTTCTGTGCCTGCTCATACCCAAATATATATGGGTGGTTTCAAACTCACTGAAAACATTTAAAAAATCAAATCCATAATCAACATGAAAAACCAAACTTTTACAAAGATACAGATTTCAAAGATTTCATTAAGTCAAACATGTGCGGAAAGCTTACACTTAGAATTTACTCTTGCCCTAAATGGCCTTATTTACATTGTATATAGGTGCTGGACATTTCTCTCTCTATATATATAACCAATAATTACAAAACTTTCTTCTCGCTCGCTTGATATTCTAATCAGTGGCCTTTTCTCTAAATTGCCCGTAGGCTCACAAAAAAACTCTTGTCTGTCTGTCATGAATCTCCCTGTCGAATGCCTTGAGGCTTACAATTTATACAATTGGATTCTAAAACCAATTTTGGTTTAGATCCACTATATCCTCAATCAAATCCTGAATATCCTCTATATCCTAAAATCTCTCTTTTATCCCTAAGGATTATCATAAATCCCAAGATTCATGAAACCAATTCTAATTTAGGATTTAAAATTAATTTTCAAACCTCTCATATTCTCTTTCGATAAAATTTACAAAATCCTCTCAATATTTAATTAATCATATTTTAAAATCACTCAACTCCAAAAAAATCATTCCAATTTTATAAAAATACAAGACCCCCTATATCTATTAAATTAAAATGAAATTGTTGAGCTGGATGCTCCAGCATCAGACTCCCAAAATAGAAATTAATCATGGTCTCCTGATCATGTGCTTCCAACCATTAGCCTCCTGTATCCCATCCTTTGTTTTCTAGATTGTCCTCTGCTGTTATTTGTTGTTCTTCTCCAAGTCTCCATACCTTATGCTGTAATTTTCCACTAGTTTTGCTTTCACATCTTGTTATTGTATTTTCTTTGATGTTGTCGCTTTGCTTCTTTGATGTTGTCTTCTTTTGAGACAGCTTCATCATCAACCTTCTTATTCTTTCAATCTCTATGTCCAGGTTATCTTATGACTGGTAACCACTCTGCCAATTTTTACTGCTTCCAATTTCTGCTGCAAATATCATTGTAGATATTGCTCTAAATACTCTTGTCGATATTGCTCTGGACATTGCTACCTCCCAGACTTCCTAAATATCTCTTAAGATATCTCCCTCTACAACATCCTTCTTCTGCTCACTACCTACAAATTCATTTTCAAAAAATAAATTATCTTTTGATTCTTTGGCTATATTAATATACTCATTGACTGTTCTTTGTATACTATTAAGAATAATTAATTTTGGAAAACTGGTATCTGCTCTTTCTTCTTTCACAACTTCAGGAATTTTCACTTCAGTGTCTGCAATTCCTTTCCCTTGTTCAAATATTTTCAGCAATCATTTCAACCATTCCTTTTGTACATGTCTCATCTCAAACACATCATCAATATGCAACAATTCAGTTTCAGCATAACCTTATTCTTCTTCTTTGACAACCTTTAGTGATTGTCCTTCACCTCCTTGATTGATTCTGACAATCAATTCATCTTCTTCAAACATTGTATCTTCATCCTCTATCAGAATATTATTATGATTCTCCACCACTGTGGTAGTTCTAAGAGTCTGTCCTACAGTCTTTTCTTGGCCAATCAGATAATCCAATTCTTCTTTGTCTTCAGCAATAGCAAGTTCCTTTATATGAGACATGATTGTCTCACCTTCCTTGTAGTTTCTCTCCTTATTAAGTAAGGATTCTATGGGTTCCTTCTGCTACAAAAATTTATCTTCATTCAAGACAACTCCAAGAGATGGATTGCCTTCTGCAACACGTATAAATACAATCAAATTATCAATTTCAAAATACCAATACCCAATGGTATCATTTGATGACCCAGTCACACAATATTCTTCTTGCAATTCTAAGTCTCTTTTAGGACTTAGAAAATCTTCACTGTCTTTATTATGTCCAGCTTCCAAGTTTATCTCAATTCTGCCAATCACAATGATAGAATTATGATCCTTCACTATGTTTTCAGCTAACATAGTTTCCTTTTTATTAAATTCTCTGACATTTTCCATTTGGTTTCCTCCTTTACATTCATAATTAACACATGAATTATCAGTATTAAAAATACAAGGTCTCAATGCCTCTTCCTCCTCTAGAAACATCTCAGTATGCTGCTTTGAGCTTTCATTTAACTCCTTTGTCGACACATCAGTATGCTGATTTAAATTCTCCATGAGACTGTTAGCTAGTCTCTCTTTCATATCATCTGTTTCCATAATGTCTCTCTACTCTTTCTAAATCATTCTTACATCCTTATCCTCTATTTCCTAACTGTCATTCATGACAATTTCTCTGTCTTTCTCTTTCAGCAATTTATCCTGAGTATAGATCCTCTTCTTTTACGACTCTCTTATTTGAAGATCTAACTTTCTATATAACTCAACCATTTCAATTAGGGTAGAATTTGGAAACTTTACACACTTTTTCACAGCTTCACTTATTATTGACCAATCATCAGGCGGTCCTTCTTCCTCTGTTTCAATATTTTGTTGTATATTTACATAAGACCCCTGTTGGAATCACGATTGTCGTTAGACCAACACAGGGGGAGTGTTGAAATCAATGTCCATCAGCCCCTCAGTCTCTTTTTCTTTCTAAGATCTTGATATCTCAGCATTAATCTGAACAGATTTCAGATTCAGCTCCTTTAGAAACTCTAAGGCTTGTTCATCATCCTGTGATGTACCTGCAATCATGCACAAATCATTAGTTTTAAAAACACAAGACCTTTCAGTCTCGTTCGCTTCTTCAAGCACCCATCTTTCACAATGTACTTTTTGGTTTCCAGCAGATCCTATTTGTTGTGACTCAATTCCCTTGAGTCTTTCCTTTTCCAACAAAGAAAGATATATCTCTTCAAGTTATCTAAACTTATTCATCAACTTAGCATTCCATTTCTTTTGCAATAGGTTCCATCTAACCCATTTCTTCATTATCCATCCATGTCTTTGGCATTCATTCCCTGTCTCTTGTAGCCATATTTATAGTACCTCCAGTTTTACTTTCATCACTACAATATCTCTTTCTTGATCCTCATCACTTATATTATCTTTGTGGCATTATTTAGAACCTCTTCTCTGAGCTTCCATGACCATCTTCCTCGTGAGCTCATCCATGCTCGATTGGTGATCTACAAGATAGCCTTCTCTTGTAGCAATCTCATTTTGCTACTCAATACCCTATCAAGCTTCATTTCTGAGCTTGACCTCTTCCTAGGTATTCTTTTGGTTCACTCTCTTGAACCTGTTGTTCCTTTAGCTGCTGCACTCAGTCACCTTCCTTCTTTCTTCCAATCTCTAATTGGATAGGTCCATTGCCACCATCATCAAAACCTTTGTCTTCATCTTTTCTACAACCAGAATTCTGCAACCACAATCTTCAAACCAGATTAAAATTATCTCACCTTCAAGATCTCTGCATGACCTTGTTCTTCCATTTCTAGTAATTTGAATGTATTGTTCTCATGTATTTTTGTAAATTCTTGTTACACATCAACTCTATATATTTGATGCTTATCAAGTTCAAAATATGACCTCCTCTTATTTTTTCCATCACACGTACATTTTGTATAATTTAAAAAAAAATACTTTAACCTTAAAAAGAGCTTTTCTAGCTCTGATACCACTTGATGTAGCCATAACTGTGTTTACCCACATAATACATACTAAATGAAAAGTCTCATAAACCAAGATAGTTCCAAACTGTGTAACCTCGCATGCGGAGGTTATTTCGTTAAAAAAAAGTTATGGTTATAAACCATATACAAAAACCCACTTTATCAAATTTGAATCAATGTATTAACCTTGGTTAAATATATGATACCAACCAAAAATAAATCTCCCCATTTATTTTTACTTAACTCACCTTTCTTCATAGCCTGCACATTTAACGTTGATTAATAAAACATGCCGAATACAATCATATATGGACCGAAAATTTATTCCAATCGCACCTTTACACCGTTGATAATATATTCTCACCAATCCGACGATTGTTGCTCCATGTATCCAACCTTCTATCAGTGCCACATCTTCAACTAGTTAATTATTGTCGATTTCTTCAAGATTCTGATCCGAGGGAAATCACATTACAATATGCATGACAATTAACAGTTTCAACATATGCGATATAGGTGGTTTTTATATGCCACGTATTGCTTTTGGACCACTATCGCACTCTCATAAGAATTATTGTTGATAATGAATAAGCGGTGAGAATAAACCACTAGTTGTTTATAAAACCATTTCACGCACCATAAATTCATGACTTCTGCCTTTGTTCGATTCGTGGTTTTGAATAGAACCAGGTTCTGAATGAATATGGAATTTTACAACAAATTTTCCAACAAAGATCTATATACAAAGTTTCTACTAAATTGAAATCTCTCTCAAAGAAATTTCAAAGATCTTGCTACTCCAAAACTTCCTAGGCATTCAACAAACAAATCAATACCACCACTTAATTCTGGTCACAATGTCCTTAATGGATTATCTCAATACAATCTCTACTCCCAATGATGATTTAAAACCCCATCGTGAGTTTAATTAAAGTACAAGATTTTCTTCCTTTAAGGAATTTTCCTATTATACGCAGATGATATGAATCTCAATGTTGTCCACAAAGAAAGAAATTCCAATCTTCAGTCAATCAAAAAGGGTAATTTCGACAAAGAAATGGACTCAATTTTATTTAATTCCTAGGTATCAATACGTCCTTTTGTGCCTGCTCATACCCAAATATATATGGGTGGTTTCAAACTTATGGAAAACATTTAAAAAATCAAATCCATAATTAACACGAAAAACCAAAATTTTACAAAGATATAGATTTCAAAGATTTCATTAAGTCAAACATGTGCGGAAAGCTTAAACTTAGAATTTTCTCTTGCCCTAAATGGCCTGATTTACATTGTATGTAGGTTCTGGACATTTCTCTTTGTATATATATATAACCAATAATTACAAAAATTTCTTCTCTCTGGATTGATATTCTAATCAGTTTCCTTTTCTCTAAATTGCCCGTAGGCTCACAAAACAACTCCTGACTGTCCGTCCTGAAACTCCCTGTCTAATGCCTTGAGGCTTACAATTTATACAATTGGATTCTAAAACCAATTTTAGTTTAGATCCACTATATCCTCAATCAAATCCTGAATATCCTCTATATCCTAAAATTTCTCATTTATCCTAAGGATTCTCATAAATCCCCAGATTCATGTAACCAATTCTAATTTAGGATTTACAATTAATTTTCAAACCTCTCATATTATCTTTCGAGAATATTTAAAAATTCCTTTCAATTTTTAATTAATCTTATCTTAAAATCACTCAACTCCAAACAAATCATTCCAATTTTATAAAAATACAAGACCCCCTATATCTATTAAATTAAAATGAAATTGTTGAGACGGATACTCCTACATCAAACTCCCAAAATAGAAATTAATCATGGTCTCCTGTTCATGTGACTCCAGCCTTTAACCACTTGGATCCCATACTTTGTTTTCTAGTCTGTCCTCGGCTATTATTTGTTGTTGTTCTCAAGGTCTCCATACCTTATGCTGTAATTTTCCACTAGTTTTGCTTTCAAATCCTGTTATTGTCTTTTCTTTGCTGTTGTTGCTTTGCTTCTTTTCTGTTGTCTTATTTTGAGACACCTTCATCATCAACCTTCTTATTCTTTCAATCTATATGTCTAGATTATCTTCTGAATGGTAACCACTCTACCAATTGTTACTGCTTCCAATTTCTGCTGCAAATATCATTGTAGATATTTCTCTGAATACTCTTGTAGATATTTCTCTAGACATTGCTGCCTCCTAGACTTCCTGAATATCTCTTAAGATATCTCCCTCTGCAACATCATTCTTCTGCTCACTACCCGCAAATTCATTTTCAAAAAATAAATTATCTTCTAATTCTTTGATTGTATCAATATACTCCTTGACTTCTCTTTGTATGCTAGCAAGCATAATTAATTTTGGCAAACTAGTATCTACTCCTGCCTCTTTCACAACTTTAGGCATTTTCACTTCAGTGTCTGCAATTCCTTTCCCTTGTTCAAATATTACCAGCAAGCATTTCAGCCATTCCTTTTGTACTTGTCTCATCTCAAACACATCATCAATATGCTGTAATTCAGTTTCAGCATAACCTTCTTCTTCCTTGACAACCTTCAATGACTGTCCTTCACCTCCTTGATTGATTTTGACAATCAATTCATCTTATTCAAAAATTGTATCTTCATCCTCTATCAGAATATAATTATGATTCTTCACCACTGTGGCAGTTCTAAGAGTCTGTCCTATAGTATTTTCTTAGCCAATCAGATAAGTCGGTTCCTCCTTATCTTCAGCAATAGCAAGTTCCTTTATATGAGACATGATTGTTGCACCTTCCTTGTAGCTGCTCTCCATATTAACTAAGGAATCTATGGGTTCCTTCTGCTCCAACAATTTATCTTCACTCAAGACAACTCCAAGAGATGGATTTCCTTTTGCAACACATGTAAACACAGCCAAATTATCAATTTCAAAATCCCAATACCCAATGGTCTCATTTGATGATCTAGTCACCAAATATTCTTCTTGCAATTCTAAGTCTCTTTCAGGACTTAAAAAATATTCATTGTCTTTCTTACATCCAACTTCCAAGGTTATCTCTATTGTGCCAGTCACCATGATAGAATGATGATCCTTCACTATGTTTTCAGCTAACATAGTTTCCTTTTTATTAAATTGTCTGACATTTTCCATTTGTTGTCCTCCTTTACTTGCATAATTAACACATGAATTATCAGTATTAAAATACAAGGTCTCAATTCCTCTTCCTCCTCTGGCAACGTCTCAATATGTTTCTTTGAGTTTTCATTTAACTCTTTGTCAACACATCAGTATGCTGATTTAAATTCTCCATGAGACTGTTAGCTAGTCTCTCTTTCATATCATCTATTTCAAGAATGTCTCTCTGCTCTTGTTGAATCATTATTACATCCTTTTCCTCTGTTTCCTTATTGCTATTCATGAGAATTTCTTTGTCTTTCTCTTTCATCAATTTATCCTGAGTATAGACCCTCTTCTTTTCCAACTCTCTTATTTGAATATATAACTTTCTATATAACTCAAAATTTTCAATTGGAGTAGAATTTGGAAATTTTACACAGTTTTTCACACCTTCACTTGTTTTTTACCAATCATCAGGTGGTCTTTCTTCCTCTGTTTTAATATTCTGCTATATATTTACATAAAACCCCTCAGTCTCCTTTTCTTTCTGAGATCTTGCTATCTCAGCATTAATCTGAACATATTTCATATTTAGCTCCTTTACAAGATCTAAGGCTTGTTCATCATCCTGTGATGTACCTGCAATCATGCACAAATCATTAGTTTTAAAAACACAAGACCTTTCAGTCTCGTTCGCTACTTCAAGCACCCATCTTTCACAATGTACTTTCTAGTTTCCAACAGATCCTATTTGCTGTGACTTAATTCCCTCGAGTATTTCCTTTTACAACAAAGAAATATGTATCTGTCCAAGTTCTCTAAACTTTTTCATCGGATTATCATTCCATTTCTTTTGCAATATGTTTCATCTAACCCATTTCTTCATTCTCCATCCATGTCTTTTGCATTCATTCCCTATCCCTTGTAGCCATCTTTGCAGTACCTCTAGTTGCACTTTCATCACTACAATATCTCTTTCTCGATCCTCATCACTTATATTATATTTGTGGCATTCTTTAGAACCTCTTCTCTGAGCCTCCATGACCATCTTCCTCATGAGCTCATCCATGCTCGATTGGTGATCTGCAACATAGCCTTCTCTTGTAGCAATATCCTTTTGCTACTAATTACCCTATCAAGCTTCATTTCTGAGCTTGACCTCTTCCTAGGTATTCTTTTGGTTCACTCTCTTGAACCTGTTGTTCGTTTAGCTGCTGCACTCAGTCACCTTCCTTCTTTCTTCCAATCTCTAATTGGATAGGTTCATTTCCACCATCATCAAAACCTTTGTCTTCATCTTGTCTGCAACCAGAATTCTGCAATCACAATCTTCAAACCAGATTAAAATTATCTCACCTTCAAGATCTCTACATGACCTTGTTCTTCCATTGCTAGTACTTTGAATGTACTCTTCTCATGTATTTCTGCAAATCCCTGTTACACATCAACCCTGTATATTTGATGTTTATCAGATTCAAAATATGACCTCCTCTTATTTTTTCCATCACACATACATTCTGTATAATTAAAAAAAAAATACTTTAACCTTAAAAAGAGCTTTTCTAGCTCTGATACCACTTGATGCAACCTTAACTTCATTTACCCACATAATACATACTAAATTCAAAGTTTCATAAACCAAGATAATTCGAAATTGTTTAACCTCTCATGCGGAAGTTATTTCCTTAAAACACAGGTATGGTTATAAACCATATACTAAAACCCACTTTATGAAATTCAAATCAATGTATTAACCTTGGTTAAATATATGATACTAACCAAAAATAAATCTGGCCCATTTCTTTTTACTTCAATCACCTTTCTTCATAGCCTACACATTTAACGTTGATTAATAAAACATGCCGAATACAATCATATATGGACCCACAATTTATTCCAATCACACCTTTACACCGTTGATAATATATTCTCACCAATCCAACAATTGTTGCTCCATTTATCCATCCTTCTATCAATGTCACATCTTCAACAAGTTAATTGTCGTCGATTTCTTCAATATTTCAATCCGAGGGAAATCACATTACAATATGCGCGACAATTAACAGTTTCAACATATGTGAAATAGGTGGTTTTTATATGCCACGTGTTGCTTCTGGACCACTATCACACTCTCATCAGAATTATTGTCGATAATGAATAAGTGGTGTGAATAAACCATTAGCTGTTTATAAAACCATTTCACTATTCTCTGCACCATATATTCATGACTTTTGCCTTTGTTCAATTCGTGGTTCTGAATACAACCAGGTTATGACTGAATATGGAATTTTAAAACAAATTTGCTAACAGAGATCTATATACAACATTTCTACTAGATTGAAATCTCTCTCAAAGAAATTTCAGAGATGCCGCTACTCCAAAACTTCATGGGCTTTCAACAAACAAATCAATACCACCACTCAATTCTCATCACAACATCTTTAATGGATTATCTTAATACAATCTCTGCTCCCAATGATGATTTAAAACCCCAACATGAATTTAATCAAAGTATAGGATTTTTTTCCTTCAAGGAATTTTCCTATTATGCAGAAAATATGAATCTCAACGTTGTCCACAAAGAAAGCAATTCCAATCTTCGATCAGCCAAGAAGGGTAATTTTGACAAGGAAATAGACTTAGTTTTATTCAAGTCCTAAGAATCAATACGTCCTTTTTTGCATGCTCATACCCAAATATATATAGGTGGTTTCAAACTTATGGAAAACATTTAAAAAATCAAATCCATAATCAACACGAAAAACCAAACTTTTACAAAGATACAGATTTCAAAGATTTCATTAAGTCAAACATGTGTGGAAAGCTTAAACTCAAAATTTACTCTTACCCTAAATCGTTTGATTTACATTGTTTGTAGGTGCTGGGCATTTCTCTCTGTATATATATAACCAATAATTACAAAAATTTCTTCTCTCTGGCTTGATATTCTAATCAATAGCCTTTTCTATAAATTTCCCGTAGGCTCACAAAACAACTCCTGTCTGTCTGTCCTGAATCTCCCTGTCTAATGCCTTGAGGCTTACAATTTATACAATTGGATTCTAAAACCAATTTTGGTTTATATCCACTATATTCTCAATCAAATCCTGAATATCCTCTATATCCTAAAATCTCTCTTTTATCCCTAAGGATTCTCATAAATCCCCAGATTCATGAAACCAGTTCTAATTTAGGATTTACAATTAATTTTCAAACCTCTCATATTCTCTTTCGAAAACATTTATAAAATCCTCTCAATATTTAATTAATCCTATTTAAAATCACTCAACTTCAAACAAATCATTCCAATTTTATAAAAATAAAAGACCCCCTATATCTATTACATTAAAATGAAATTGTTGAGACGGATGCTCCTGCATCACCGGTGCTAGGTGGAGTACCTGAATGATGATCACTCCCCTCATGATCATGATCATCAGATAATATGCTCTATTTTTCATCTCCACGGAGTGTATCCCTCCTAGCCTGCGCTATTTGTCTGGAAGCTCCAACGATATGATGCATTAGGGTCATCATATCATGGGGCATTTATCTCCAGAGATGGGTGAGCCTACGATCAACCTGGATCTCTCTGATCATAGCAGGGCATACTCCCTCATTAGCTAGGATTCAACATAGTCGGTCGCCCAACTCGATCCTGAATCGGGTGTCCAACCTACACCGCACCCTCGTGGGTGTCTGCACCTGAGGATCAGGCTTGTCACCCTGATCCTCTGCCTCCACCATCTCCTTTTCAACATCTAAACCTCGATCATTCGGTGGGGGTGGAATCATGTCCCCAACAAATGTCCCAATATCTACAAAATATATAGTACACAACAATAATTAGACAATTTCATTAAACAATTTCATAGAACAAGTTAAAGAATGTATTAGAATAAATCTGATAATTCTAATTAATTAATTAAGATAATAAAATGAATCTATATTAATTTAAATAAATAATTAATATTACCGCTCACATCTGGTGGCTCATCTTGTGTGAAGAGGATGTTGGTACACCCTCGCCAATCCAAACTGGCGTACAGACATGGCACCAGAATGAACGAGTGATCATCATTACTGGCTAGCAACTCCAGTGCATCAGTAGATATCTTGGTAGGAAATTAAGATTGGTCCCTCTTTGGCATCATCTGGCCCCACATTTGCATGCGTACATGCAACATCGGCCTACGAGGCTACCGAAAAAAAGTAGGCCTCGCCTCCGGAAACCAATCAAAAAATAAACAAAACAACTTTGAAGCAAAAGCAAAGGTCAACCTCCCACGTTCCTGAGAACAACATCTATCTAATTCTATACAAAAGTCCCACAAAAAAATCGGAGACCATCTCACAAGTCATGGCACCTGGAATAAATAATTAACATAAAATAAAATTGGGAAACTAATGTGTTTCCCGTCACTGGTATAGTGTGCAATGGTCGTGATCAGTAGTTAGAGGTGCCTCACCTCCTCTACATCAAACGAAGAAATACGTAACTGACCACCAAACACCTGGAAATCTGTAGGAGAAGCTATATCATCCCCAATGTATCCCTGGGAATACGCCAACTGACTCCCTGTTGCATAGCCGACGGGGACATCAGGGAACTTGGGAAAATCCTGCCCTCTCCTAGATAGGCTAGTAATAAAATATATTTCCTCTTTAGTGGGCTCAAACCACTGGTCAGGACCGACCTAGAAAATCTGTTGGTAGGCATCCCACCTATAGATCAGCTCTCCCAATAACCCAATATGGCCCTTCAGGGATGTAACCTCTTTGTAGAACTTGAGAAGTCCTACCTCCCTTAGGAGCAACTGATTGGTTGTTGTAATAGGGCGAGGGTACAAAATTCTCTCCCTCTCTCATGCCTCCCACAGCTAAATCACGTTATAACAATCCTCCATATGTTCATGTTGTTCACTTTGTTCTCTCTATTGACGTTGTTGATTGATTCACATATTAAATACAATTTTTTTATTAAATGATAAATGTATTTAAAAATATAAATATAATTTTTTTGAAAAAAAAACAATTGGTGTGCCCAAAAAAAAACCATGCACCAGTACCGGTGCATACTTTTTTATCGCGCACCATGCTTGGTGTGCATGGAAAATGTTCCAGCACCACCAAAGAAGGGAATATTTTTTTGCGGTAAATTGACAAAACTATCCACCCCGGGGCAGATAGTTTGGTCAACGCACGACCCAACAATAGTACATGATCAACGGTGCAATCCTGTAAATGACTACACTATTGAATATCTAATGCTATCGGGTAGGCGGTGCGCTGACCTAACTATTCACCCTGGGGCAGATATTGTGGTTAATGCACTACCCAACATCAGTACATGGTCAATGGTACAGTCCTGGAAACGACTGCATCATTGATGCAATGATGTCAGACAGGCGGTGCACTGACCTAACTATCTGCCCCGGGGCGATTAGTTTGGTCAACACACTGCCCTCCCGACACTATTACATAGTCAAGGTGTGGTCATTTAAACAACCACACCACCTTGTTAATTTTTAAATTATTTACGATGTGCGTTGTTTTGATACCGCACTGAAACCCGGTGTGGTTTCTGTTAACATAATCTATTTTTTTTAACGGTTAATTTTAAGTTAATTTCAAAATTTAATCCACTAAAAAGTTTAGTTATTAAGAAACAAGTAGATTACCTGTACAATTGCGCGTCATGGAGGCATAGTTGTTGAAGAATTGAAGAAACCACATTTTCCCACCGTTTTAAAAAATTCGAACTCCACACAGTGGGAAATGGACGGAAACAATGTCTGCAATGGGAGCACCAATAGTAGGGTGCCTCACACAAGAAAAACTCACACAGGTGCCTGAGAGGTCTAGAACACTGAAGAAGTAAAAATGAGGTTTTTACAACCGATAATTTTTTTTTATTTAACACTTTTTCGGTGCGTAGGATTTTGAGATGCACCGATCGGTATTATCAATGGAACACCGCACGTCTTTACAGTGCGTTCGATTATGGATATGCACTAGGCATGTTTATATGTAGAGCACCATTGCACTAGAGTAATTAGACGCACTAGGTGGGTTTGTACAAAGAGCACGGTGTCTCGGTGTGCCAATTTTTAGTATGAACCAGTATGTTTTGCGTAAAACACAATGGTGTGGTTTATGATGAGAAACACACCACAAAAAAAACATCTGCAAAAGCTTCCACCTGCCAACCTCCTCTAGAGATGTCCACTACAAGCGGATATCTTGGCTATTTTTATAAGGAGTTCCTCAAAAACATTTGCTAGAAAGTCTTTTCACTGTAGTGTGAAATATAATTCTTATAAAATTTTCTTATAATATAATTATAAGAATTCCATGTTAGATTTTTTTCTTATAGAACTCCATGTACTTCTAATATATTTATACTACCATTTTTTTAAAGAATTAGGATTTGTTCATTGTTACATTGGTTTAACATATTTTTTTTTTGTTGCATTGTTATAATTCGTCAGTATTGGATCCCATTAGATTTAATCTGTTATTTTGGACAAAGTGGTTGTATATATTGTGCATGGTGGCTAGGAATAGAATGTTCTAGTTCAACACTATCCACTAAAAATTTCAGCCCCAAGTGAGAGAGAAATGTCTTCTGGTTTAAGTAAAAGCTACATGGGTCGTATTCTTATTAGTAACACCCCATCTCTCTTCCATTTTGCATGCACGGGTTGTATTGGGTGAAATTTTAGTTGTAACACCTAATGTCTCACAATTAAAAATGGAAACCATAGAAGGAAATGTAGAAAATACATGACTTTAATCGCGCTGACTACCCTTAGCATCGTCGCATATTCCTTAATTTTTGGAATTGCCATATCGAAGGTATATACGTTTCTGAGATTATGTTTCTATTGATGACCCATGTTTATATATGCTTGAGAGTTCCCTCAAGAAATATAAAGACTAAAAGAAAGGTAAACATGGACATTTCAAGTCTGCATCCAGGGGTGTAAGTTTAGGAGTCCATAAGGGCGCAATCCTGCGATAAAAATACTCCACTTACAACAGAAGTTGTGAGGTTGTTTTCATACGAACTAAGGATAACAAAATCAATTTTCAAATACTAGATATAGAAAATCTATTGCATACATCCCACAATTTCAATCACATTAAAAGTGCTATATTGCATTTGAAATCAGTTCCACCATTGAGAGATAAGAACATCATCCTATAGCTCTTGGGAATGAATGATTTTTTCTATTGTAATTTCGGGTGCTTTTGTAGAGAAACAGTAGGACCTGGATATATGGACAACCTGGGGAGTGGGGCCAATTCTTCTCTCTTGGAAAATCCAAGACGTAAATCTTAGTATCTCTTGTTTCATCCTTATACTAATCCATAGCTTTCCCTTGCGGGCATCTTTGCCATGATTTTTTTACTTGAAAAAAAAATGCTAATGTTTTATGCTCGGATACACCATAACCGCTCGCGAGAGGTGGGAAAACTATTCCAATGGTTGCGCTGCTCCCATGAGCTTTGAAACTACAGGGGAATGTTCCATTTTCATAAGGAATTGCAATGGCAGTTGGGGACGGTTTTGGGATCTTTGAAGATGGATTTTGTGGGGTTCCAAGCGTTCCCACAGCTGACTTGGCACAAATTGGCGGGAATTTATTTTTTGGTGTCAAAAATATCCCGAGTTCCTGCAAAAAGGGACTCCCAAACCTCCTTCAATATTGGTTCCTCGGACCTCCTTTTCACTCCATCACTGAGGTTTGTTGTTTGTTGTTGAGAGCGGGATAGTTGAGAGTGTGCAGTTGAGAGCAAAGAGTGGTTGACCCCGCGAGCAATGGTCGATGTTTTTTGTTGAGTGTTTGTTGTTCGATATTCATTTTTTCTTTATCGAATGAGTGTATTCTTCATCTTCTTAAAATGTAGATTTCATGTCTAGGTTAGATCTATATTAAAATCAAATAATATTACCAAAATTTGGGTCGCCATCAGATCAAATTAATTGCGTTAGGCTATGCAAGATTGTGCTCGCATTTCATTATCTTAGTTGTTCTCTATCGGTTATTTTGAATTTTATATTCATATTGTGAATTAAAATTTTAAATTGGTTTTAATATTTGATTCAATATTAATTTTGATTATTATATAAATTATATAACAAACAAAATTATTTATTTTATTTTTAATTTTAAATTAGTTTTAATATTTGATTTAATATTAATTTTGACTATTATATAAATTATATAACTAATTTTTTTTTTATTTTTTATTATCACTCTCGATTAATCATTTCTTATCAATTTTGGGAAAACCTCTAACCATTTCGAAAACCCGTACCCAAGTTCCCAACCTTCCAAAGTGACAGAAACTCATGCAACATAGGTTTATGTGAAGCAGGAATGTCGGGTTTTGAGAGAGAACCGGCCTCAGTTGGTCATTCAAAAAATTGATTATGTTTGAGTTTGTTCTCCGTGTTGAGATGGAGACCCCGTGCCAGATTCGACTGATCAGCAGCCGAAGACAGAGCCAGGGTATAAATTTGACCGAAATTTTTATGTGGGTTTGCTTTTAAAATTTTATTCACATAATGTTTTATATATATCTGCAATGTTCATTTAATTTAGTTTGTTAATATAAGTTTTATATTATCAATTCTAGCTGAATTATAAAATAAAATAAAACACAGTAAAAAAAAACATATTGAATTATGTTCTTTATTTCAGAACTAGCTAATAATATAGCAAAATTATGTATAGTCATTGTTTATATAATTTAGGAGTTTTTGCAAGTCATGTTTATTTAATCTCCAAAAAATTTTATACTAGCATGTTCAAACTCATTAGTTGCAATCTAGGGTAATTGATCTCAATCTTCAACATCATAATTTGGTCTAACAAGTACATTACAAAAAAAAAAAAATTTAACTCACTTTTACTTTTGAATAGTGATTTTGGAGGATTTTAATGTTTCAACCAATATTAATATGCAACATATCAATTTTGAAGAATTAACAAGGAAAAATCTCTCTAGCATGCATCTGAGGATTTGAAAGGTCCAAACCTTAGCAGGCATCCCAAGATTTGAAAGACCCAAACCTAATCATGTTTATATTCAATTATGAATTTATAGAATGCATAGGAGCCATGGTCATTTTATGTTCTAGATTTCCATTTCCATTTACTAAATAGATCCATTTTAGAAACATTGGTATATATCATTAGTTTAATAAAACTAAAAAAATTAAATCAAAACTCTCAAAATCAAAACAAGAAATTGTTATGTCACTTTTATTATTTTTATTGAACAACTAAAAGACTTCAATCTAATTACTCTATTGCAATAGGTTTGTTTATATAACATACAGATGGCCCATGTGTGAGCACGTGAGTTTCAACCTTCGGGTGTATATTGTCTGATTGCATGATGTGAGTTATGACAAAGACAAAAAAATTCCAATATGCCCAAAGACCCATAGTCCTGGTACTGAGTGTAGAACTTGTTACCTTGAAATATGTACTTATCTTGGAGTTTGTTATTGTGCCTAACTTGTTTTATTTTCTCTAGTCCAATTTGGAATTGCTTATATCTAAGATATAGATTATAAATATTTATGTAATAGATATCTCTCTATCATGTAAACATACATATCTCATAAACATATATATATATATATATAGAGAGAGAGAGAGAGAGATGGGTAAATCTTTATCTTACCCATTAAATTGACAAGTTCAAAATTAAGTAGGCCTCAATGATGACATGCATATTTTAAATTTGTTAGTATGTGAGAGTTTAAAAAAATATATAGATAAATACCCATAAAATTTAACTATTGCACCCAAGTGGTTGAGCATCTTCACCACCACCATTTGTATTGCCCCCTCTTTAGAGGAAATAGCCATTGAAAGTGGTGCTACAACTGTTTTTCGTTCCAATTGAAGTTGTTTATCTCTTATCGGTGATTTCCCACCTCTCTAACTATCGTATTTCATGATATTATTTTCAAAGTCTACAACTGAATTAATTTAAACCACTCTTCCCAAAACTAGAATGGATGGGCATGCAGCCTTCTTGATGTTGTGATTCATGAACCCAACTTGTGGTGTTCATTGATGTTGTGATTCATGAACCCAACATGTGGTGTTCATTATTTATATGAGCACGACCATTGTAGGAATTTTCCTAGGCCACATATGGGCCATGGTTATTCATATTTTATGATGCGGGGGCATTAGACACTAGCCAGCAATGTAGGAGGTTGTGTCCACATGTTGTGGCTAGGAGGGTTCAAAATCACTGAATTGTAACAGCTAGGTGTCAATACCTCAGCTGACTGTTTCATTTAGATCAGTTAGAGTTAGTAGAAGTCGAATAGTTAGGTTCGGTCCATCTGTCATGTTCCATTTATTTGAATAATTGTAATTAGGCTTTTGAATTGCTAAACGGTCCTCGCAGAGGAACCGAAGAGACAAATGTTTATGTATATATGTAAACCCCCGGATCTCGTTAGAGAGAGATTTTTCGGCAATAAAATTTGTGTGTGAAGCAATTACTTCCGATTGAATGAATTTCAGTTCCTGTTGATTATCAAATTGTCTTGAATTGTTATTTGTGAGGAAATTTTCTTAACTGTGGGGCGATTGAACTCTGTGAGTATATAATTTCTGAAGGGAACTGTTGCACAGTTTCCGCATCCCTCTGTCCATTGTCTGTTCGAACAACTCTATGAATTAAATCCCACCTGCAGACGAGATCTGTGTAGAGAAATCGTGGTCGTCGGATCTGTTTAATGGTGGTATCCCTCCTAAAGAGAAGTATGTTTGGTTTGTTGTGAACTGAGAGTCTCTGTCCCGAGGGTAGACCTGAGTTAATGAATAAGAAGGGTAGCGTAAAACCAAATTCACTTGGGTTAATCACTGTTCCGAAACCACGAGTTGGTTTGCGAAACCGGATTGCCTATATCACACCGCTTTTCGTGAGATAAGTGGTATTTTCCATTCGAGAGTGATTCCATAGAGCAGTGGACACGTGGCATACGATGGGATTTCGAAAACCGCCTTTTTGTGTGCCATCGCGTGCTAACGTTCGATCAGGGAGGTCGCGCCATATCTTTGAACGTCGTCGATCTGGAGGGAAGCCATCGGACGGTGGTCGTAGTCGGAAGATGCACGAAGGATAACCAAGGTACGGTGCGAACATTTGATTGGGCCATTGAATATATGTGTGGGCCGAGGCCTAGGTTGTTTGGTTAAGAAAAGCGTTGGGTATTAACATAAATTTTCAAAGGGTTAAACCTTGGTTATAAGGTTTGGTGGTAGAATATAAAGTTCGAGAGATATAATTTAATTTCAAAGGTTGATGATTATGTTTATTTGTCAAATTTCCAGAATTTGATAAATAAAATTACAAGAAGTTGTGGAAGACCACGTGGCGAGGAATTAAGTCAATTGAGGTGAAAATGCTGACAGAGCTACGCAAAGAGACCAGCTCTCCTTAGGGGCCAACCTTCAGTCTTGTTGCTATCAATTTGTGGTATCAGAGTTGTTGTTTTTAAGTTGTTTTTGCAAGGAACTCACATGGAAATCCAAGTTGGTAGAGGTGTTGGCAGAAGGAGAGGCGGACCCGTGGCCAATGCAGAAGTGTTCGGAATTTTGCAAAGGTTCGAGGCCAGAATGGATGCCATGGAGCGAAGACAACCCAGAGATCCTAAAGACATCAGTGAACCTGAATTAGAAGAAGCAGAAGAAAATGTTGAGATTCCTCCTGACATGAGGCTCATCAGAACTGTTCTGGGGTCTGCAGTTAAGCCCAGGATTGAAGTGTTGAGTTTTGCAGGAGGGCTAATTCTAGAGGAACTGATGGATTGGATTAATGAAATGAACAAGTGCTTCGACTATGAAGAAATAAGAGAAGATAAAAAGGTCAAGTTTGCAGTGACAAAGCTGAAAGGACATGCTACACTCTGGTGGGATGGAGTGCAGGCAGAAAGGAGGAGAGTTGGCAAGAAGCCTATCAAAAGCTGGACCAGAATGATGGCTAAATTAAAAGGTAAATTATTGCCTAGTGATTATCATCTAACATTGTTTAGGCAAATGCAGAACCTGAGACAAAGGTTGCTGACAGTAAAGGAATACACAGAGGAATTCTATAGAGTAATCATAAGAGCTAGGAAATTCCAAGACACACCAGAGTGTCAGATATGTGAATGGTCTCAAGCTAGAGATCCAAGATGAGATTGGTCTTTTGTCTCCTAAGACAGTGGAAGAGGCCTACCAGATGGCCTTGAAAGCAGAGGAGAAACTCCTGAGGAAGCAGTCTGCCAAGAAGAGAGGTACTTTCTGTGGAAGGGGAAGTCAAGGTGGTAGACGAAAGCCTACTACACCCAGGGATGGAGCTAACAGTAGCTCACATCAGAATGCATCTACAGAGGATGATGCAAGGGGTAGAAGGGGCTCTTATAGAGGAAAAGGAAGAGGAGGTAGAGACAGAGGCAGAGGTAGAGAATTGAGGTGCTATAGATGTCAGGAAATGGGACACAAGCACTATGAATGTCCAGAGAATGTGGGTGCTCGTCCAAGAAACATTGTTGTTGCCCAGGCTAGAGAAGAGGCAGAAATTGAAGAAGAAATTCTACCAGAGAGGGGAGAGTCCTTGGTGGTTAATAAGGTCCTGTTGAAACAAACCAAAGAGGTCACTGAGCTTGCACAAAGGAAGACTTTGTTTAGGAGCATATGCAAAGTCCAAGGGAAATGCTTCCAACTAGTCATTGATAGTGGCAGCACACACAATGTGGTTCCCACTGAGGTGATAGAGAAGTTGAAGCTGAAGACAAGGGAGCATCCAACTCCCTATAGGGTGTCCTAGCTGCATAAACGACACCAGCTGGTTGTAAAATAACAGTGTGAGATAGAGCTGCAAATGGGAAAATACAAATATAAGGTCCTGTGTGATGTAATGCCCATGGATGTGTGTCATATACTGTTGGGTAGACCTTGGCAGTTTGACAGAGCAACAGTGCATGATGGCAAGAAGAACACTTACAAGTTCTTCAAGGATGGGGTACATCATACATTGATACCCATGGAAGAAGGAGAGCCATCTAGCAGAGTGATTGATCCAAAGACCTTGTTGCTGAGCGGGAAGGAATATCTGTAGCAGATAGAAGAAGAAGAGGTAATTTTTGCTTTAGTTTGCAAACCTAAAGTAGTTCTTACTTCTACAAAGATTTCTGACTTCCCAATAGAAATCCAATAGATGTTAGACAATTATTGTGACATTGTTGTGGATGATTTACCTGATGAGTTGCCACCTGTGAGAAAGATCAGCCATCAGATAGATTTTATCCCTGGTTCAAATCTGCCAAATAAGGCAGCCTACAGAATGACTCCCATAGAAAATGAGGAAATCAGGAGACAAGTACAGGAATTGGTGGACAAGAGACTGATCAGAGAAAGCTTGAGTTCATGTGCACTACCAGCAGTATTGAACCCAAAGAAAGATGGAGGCTAGAGAATGTGCACTGATTCCAGGGCAATCAATAAGATCACAATCAGGTACAGATTCCCTTTGCCCGGAGTTGATGATTTGATGGACTGTTTGAGTGGTGCTAAATATTTTTCAAAGATAGATTTAAAAAGTGGATACCATCATATTAGAATAAGAGAGGGTGATCAATGGAAAACTACCTTTAAAACAAATGAAGGACTGTATGAATGGATGGTAATGCCTTTTGGGTTATCAAATGCACCTAGCACTTTTATGAGACTTATGAATGAAGTGTTGAAGGAATTCATTGGTAAATTTGTGATAGTGTATCTGGATGATATATTAGTTTTCAGCAAAACTAAAGAAGAACATTTAAGGCATCTTAATTATGTCTTGAAGAAGCTGCACCAAGAGAAACTGTTGATAAACTTAAAGAAATGCTCATTCATGAAGGAAGAGTTGGTGTATTTGGGTTTTGTTGTTTCTGCAGAGGGATTGAAGATGGACCCAGAGAAGGTTAAGGAAATTGTGGAGTGGCCTTCACCCAGGAATGTCTTTGAGGTAAGAAGTTCCCATGGAATTACTAGTTTTTACAGAAATTTTATAAGAAACTTCAGTAAGATTAATGCACTCATCATTGAGACAATAAAGAAGAGAAAACAGCCATTTAAGTGGACTGCTGAAGCAGAAAGAATCTTTAGACTTTTGAAGCAAAAGATAACTGAGAAGCCTGTTTTGATTCTGCCTAATTTTACCAAACCATTTCAAGTGAAGTGTGATGCCAGTGGGGAGGCCATTAGAGCTGTGTTGAGTTAGGATGATAGGCCTGTAGCCTATTTCAGTGAAAAACTAAATGACACCAGAAGAAAGTATTCCTCTTATGAGAAGGAATTGTATGCAATTGTTCAGGCATTGAAAAGGTGGAGACATTATTTGATGTCCAGGGAATTTGTATTATATTATGATAATCATGCTTTGCAGTATATTGTATAGCGGCCCAAGTTGAATCAGAAGCATGCAAAATGGGTTGAGTATCTCCAAGGTTTTAACTTTGTTTTGAAACATATAAGTGGCCAAGAAAATAAAGTAGCTGATGCTTTGAGTAGGAGGCACATGCTTGTTCAAGAAACCAATTTTGAAGTTGTAGGATTTGATTTTCTCAGAGAATTGTATAAAACAGATTCAGATTTTAAGGAAGCATTTGAGGCATGTTGTAATCCTGTTCTAACAAATAGAAGCCAGTGGCTAGATTATTTCTTGCAGGAGGACTTATTATTCAGAAGAAATCAACTGTGTGTACCAAAATGTTCCATGAGAGAAAATTTGATCAAAGAAAAGCATGGTGGTGGACTTGCTGGACACTTTGGTACTGATAAAACTTATGAGCAGCTGAGACACTTCTATTATCGGCCCAAGCTGAGAGAAAAAGTGGATAAGTTTGTGAATAATTGCAAAATCTATCGATACGCCAAAGGGAGGAGCCAAAATGCAGGATTGTACACTCCCTTGCCTATTCCAGACAGGCCTTGGGACATGGTGAGTATGGATTTTGTTCTAGGATTTCCCAAGACTCAGAGAGGGAATGATGCAGTCTTTGTTGTAGTGGACAGATTCTCCAAAATGGCACATTTAATTCCATGTTATAAAACTAGTGATGCCACCCATGTTGCTAACTTGTTTTTCAAGGAAGTGGTGAGGTTGCATGGGTTGCCCAAGAGTATTGTTTTAGACAGAGACACCAAATTTGTGGGCCATTTTTGGAGGACACTATGGAAGAAACTTGGTACCAAACTGAGTTTCAGCTCAACTTATCATCCTCAGACTGATGGACAAACTGAGGTAGTGAATAGGAGTCTGGGAAATTTGTTGAGAAGTCTTGCAGGAGAGCATCCCAAGCAGTGGGATCATATTTTTCCCCAGGCAGAATATGCATATAATGACTCACCAAATAGGAGCACGGGGCAGAGCCCATTCAATATTGTCTATGGAATGCACCCCAGGGGAATATCAGAGTTAATAAATCTGGGAAGGGCAGAGATGAGAAGTGCTGATGGTGAAGAATTTGCTTCAGAGATCCAGGCCATACATGAACAAGTGAAATAGAAATTACAAGGCAACAACACCAAATACAAGGGAAGAGCAGACTTGAGCAGAAAGGAAGTTCATTTTGAAGTAGGAGATCTGGTTTTGCCACACTTGAGAAAGGATAGATTCCCAAAGAAGCAGTATAATAAACTGAAGTTCAAAAAGATTGAGCCATGCAAGATACTTAGAAATTTTTCTGCAAATGCTTATGAGATTTAATTGCCACCTGATGTTGGAATATCTCCCATTTTTAATGTTGCAGATTTGTACAAGTATGAAGATGACGGTGAAGAAGAAATATTAGCAGACAAGGAATAGATTGAGTGGAAAGAGCAGCTACCTCCAGCGCAACCATTGCAACCAGGGAGAATATTTGACAAAAGAGTGTTCAGGAAGACCAGAGGACAAGAGTACTTTTAGTACTTAATCAAATGGAAGGACAAGCCAGAGGAAGATGCCACTTGGGTGACTGAAAGAATGTTGCAGAAGATAGGCAGATCAGTCGAAGAGCTCATGGACAAGAGTCCATGAATAAAATTGCCCTCGGGAGTCTGATGCAGGGGCATTAGACACTAGCGAGAAATGTAGGAGGTTTTGTCCACATGTTGTGGCTAGGAGGGTTCAAAATCACTGAATTGTAACAACTAGGTGTCAATACCTCAGTTGACTTTCATTTAGATCAATTAGAGTTAGTAGAATTTGAATAGTTAGGTTCGGTCCATCTATCATGTTCTAGTTATTTAAATAATTGTAATTAGGCTTTTGAATTGCTAAATGGTCCTCGCAGAGGAACCGAAGAGACAAATGTTTATGTATATATGTAAACCCCCGGATCTCGTTAGAGAGAGATTTTTCGGCAATAAAATTTGTGCGTGAAGCAATTGCTTCCGGTTGAATGAATTTCAGTTCCTGTTGATTATCAAACTGTCTTGAATTGGTATTTGTGAGGAAATTTGTTTAACTGTGGGGCGATTGAACTCTGTGAGTATATAATTATTGAAGGGAACTGCTGCACAGTTTCCGCATCCCTCTGTCCATTGTCTGTTCGAACAACTCTGTGAATTAAATCCCACCCGCAGACGAGGTCTGTGTAGAGAAATCGTGATCGTCAAACTCTGTTTAATGATGGTATCCTGCATAAAGAGAAGTATGTTTGGTTTTCTATGAACTGAGAGTCTCTGTCCCGAGGTTAGACCTGAGTTGATGAATAAGAAGGGTAGTGTAAAACATAATTCTCTTGGGTTAATCATTGTTCCGAAACCACGAGTGGGTTTGCGAAACCGAATTGCCTATATCGCACCGCTTTCCGTGAGATAAGTGGTATTTTCCATTTGAGAGCGATTCCATAGAGCAGTGGACACGTGGCATATGACAGGATTCCGAAAGCTGCCTTTTTGCGTGCCATCGCGCTCTAACGTTCGATCAGGGAGGCCGCGCGATATCGTTGAACGCCGTCGATCTGGAGGGAAGCCATTAGACAGTGGTTGTAGTCGAAAGATGCACAAAGGATAACCAAGGTACGGTGCGAACATTTGATTGGGCCATTGACTATATGTGTGGGCCGAGGCCTAGGTTGTTTGGTTAAGAAAAGCATCGGGTATTAACATAAATTTCCGAAGGGTTAAACCTTGGTTATAAGGTTTGGCGGTAGAATATAAAGTTCGGGAGATACAATTTAATTTCAAATGTTGATGATTATTTTTATTTGTCAAATTTCCCAAATTTGATAAATAAAATTACAAGAAGTTGTGGAAGACCACGTGGCGAGGAATTAAGTCAATTGAGGTGAAAATGCTGACAGAGCTACGCAAAGAGACCGGCTCTCCTTAGGGGCCGACCTTCAGTCTTGTTGCTATCATTTTATTAGATAAATTCAAAATAAATAAAAAATAGGTTTCAATGGAAACATTTTTGTCACAAACATTGCATTTATTTATCTTCGCTTATATGAAATGAAATTGTGGGAATCATTTATATGATTCTTCGTAATAATATTTTGACATGGATAAAAAAATTGTCTTGACTACATAGGAAGACAGTGCTCTGAATAAAACGTTATCGGAACATTCAAATTATACCTATTAAGCACACTATTTATCACAATATGCCATACTCAATGTATCAAGTAGAAAATTATGTTTACTAGTGATATATTATGTCCATATCACCTCTACCAAAGCATGCATAGTAACACATTAGGGGAAATTTTAGGTCTAAAATGGGTCTCCTAAGGAAATAAAAAAATAATAGCTAAACCGATAAAATAATATTTAAGAATTTGAATTTTACTTTTTTCACCACAATCCATGTAACCATGGCTAAATTCAATTGAAAAGGTGTACCAAAAAAAAATTAATAAAAAAATTGTATTGATGTGACTATAAATAAGAATGAACTTTTCAATAAAATGTCATTATCATTTGCATAACTAATGCATTTGTCCATTGTATATAATTAAGTTAAAATAAATTGTAATTAATTTGAAATTATAATATTAAATAAAATGAGATGAATATATAATTCAAAAATAAATATATGAAAATATACAAATATAATATTTATTGAAAAATGTGTAAAGACACGAAGATTATGTAAGGATATGCATTGTTTCTTTCAAAAAATATGAAATGACAATAATAATATTTTATTCAAAAAGTGCGAAATGACATTTATTATTAGTAATTTACTTTATGACTTTAAAAGTACTTAAAACACTACCATGGTTAACCATGAGTTTTTATCCACCATTGAGAATGTAACAAGTAAGTACTTTTAACTCAAACAATGTCACCTCAACGATTGGGGATAATGGCATCCCCTAAAATGTGGTTGTTTCTCATAAAATGAATTTTGATTGTACATTTTCCTTAGGAGGCCCATTTTAGACCTAAAAATTCCCCTAATGATGATACTATACTTCTTGGGTTAAGAAAGAGGTAACTTCCCACTTTTCATAATATTGGGATAGATACAAAGCATAAGAGAAATGCATAATCGTCATATCCAAACCAATTCTAGTCATTTTAACTAACCAACTAGTTTATTTCATGATTATAACACTTTATTCATCCTTTATGCCAAGTTGATAAGTTCTTTCGGCATAAAAATCAATTCTCTTTATAGCCATAATGTCAATAATGAATTAAGTAGATAATCTTATTAATTATTGATAAAGTGTAGTAACAACTTTTAGAAAATCACAACTCTTAATTAGCTTCACCCAAAAATGATAGGATGTGGCACATGGTCCACAATAATCCATTCTAAATTTTTAGAAAACATATATTACACATTTAGGTTTAGAAATAAATACACGAACATCTATTAGTAAAACTCACCTCCCAAAAAAAAATGCAATAAACCATGTCAATGTTACCAAATGTATCTACTATTTTTTCTAAAAGCCTAAAAATAAATACTTCTAGTAATTACTATACCATCCATATACAATGGAACAAGTAATGTTTTACCATTTCCATGCATGCATAGATACCTTGATATGATTCACATTATTTAAAGTCGAGATTGATTATATATATATATATATATATGACAAAATTTGTCATATCATTTTTTTTTTTAAGGGAAGAAAAAACGTTGATTTATTATAAAACAATACATATCCCTTTAACATATTACATCATGTAGATATATGAAAAACATTCAAAATGGAGAGATCATGTAATAACTCACATGTCTTCCGTCAAAACAGTAGTATCTCATAAGTAGACATCAAGATGTATTCACCGTGCATGATTGTTTAATAGATAGCATCAATCAGCAAACTATTACATAGCATCAAAAGATGTAACAACTATAAGAATCCATACTGAGGAACAGCTAATAAAAAGCATAAAAATCCATAGATCGTCATACAAGCTCTCTTGATATATATGAAGAACCACCTCCAGTTAAAAAGTCCTGCATATACATATTCAAAATGGAAGAAAATAAAAAAGGTAAATTTTCCAGGCTCGCTTGTTTTATCATGATAGGCTCGCTTGTATAAAATTAGAGGGATATTCTGGCTCGCTTGATATGTTGTGCACTGGCTCGCTTGATAAGTTGAGGAGTGGCTGGCTTGCAAAAAATGAGATAACAGCAACCGGATAAAAAAACACGGCATGGATGTAGGAGAGTGTTAATATATATTGCCTATGGCAGAGGCACAGTAAAAGAGTCCACCAAGGTGCTATCCCTGTAGTGTGATATATAAATAGAGCCGAATTGTGCTTGAAGTGCCTTTTTGAGAATAAATCAGCTCGTGTATTATTCTGCCCATAAATGTGTTATATAAAAAATGAAAAAAAAAATTGAAAAGATATATTATATGCGTTAAAACTACCCACGAAGTAGCAAATCCTGAAATCGATTCTTTCCTTAATCCCATCAATGATGGTATTTGAGTCACCATAAATATGTATATGCCGGATATTAAGGTGACATGCGACCCAAGAGAAGCAGCATTGAGAGAGAAGCACGGAATCCTACGACTCTTGGTAGTGAATGACTTCTGGCTATTGTAATTTCGGATGTTTTTGTGGCAAAACTGCACGACCCGGATATATGGACAACCTGGGGGAGTGGGTCCAATTCTTCTCTCCCTGGTAAAATACAAGACGCCAATCTTAGTATCTCTTATTTTGTCCTTATACTACTCCATATGTGTCCCTTATGGATATCTCTGCCATGAATTTTTTATTTAACGGTAAAGTTTTATGTGAAGCAGGAATGGTGGGTTTTGAGAGAAAATTGGTTTAGGTCGGTGATTCTAACAATTGATTTTGTTGGATTTTGTTCTCGGTTGAGATGGATACCTCACGCTAGAATCAGCGAATGAGCAGGCGAAAACCGAACCAGGGTATGAAAACCGAGCCCGGGTCAGGTATAAATTTGACGGAATCTTTTACATGTGTTTTTTATTCAAATTGCCATGTTTTATATATATTTACAACGATCATTTAAATTTGTTTGTTCGATTTAAATTTTGTGTTTTATCTTATCAATTGTAGCCTAATTATAAAATTAAATAAAACAAAATAAAATAATAAATATATACATTAAAAAATATAATTATAAAATAAAATAAAACAAAGTAAAATAATAAATATATACTAAAAAAGAGTCATATTGAATTATGTTAATTAGTCAATGATATAGGAAATTTATCTATAGTCATTGTTTATAAAATTTCAGATCTTTTTTCAATCATGTTGATTTAATTTTTAAAAAAATCAATTTACTATGTTCAAACTCATTAGTTCTAATTTAGGTTAATTGATATCAACTTTCAACATAACATAATACTTTGATTAAAAAAAAAATTTAAAATAAATAAATAAATTTAAATTTACCTTTACTTTTAAATAGTGATTTGGGAATATTTTAATGTTTCAACTAATAATTATATACAAAATATCAATTTTGAATAATTTCATTATAGTTTAACAACTAAGGACAAATCTCTCTAGGAGGCATCCCAAGATTTGAAAGGTCTAAACCTTAGCATCTCAAGATTTGAAAAGTTCAAACCTAATCATGTTTAGATTCAATTATGAATGTATAAAATGCATGCACAACTAAAAGACATGTTTAATCTAATTACTCTATCGCAATAGGTTTTTTTTTATACAATATACAAATGGCCTAGGTGTGAGCACGTGAGTTTCAACCTTCGGGTGTATATTGTGGGATTGCATAATGTGAGTTAAGACAAAGACACACTTTTTCTAACATGCCCAAAGACCTATAGTCCGGGTAGTGAGTGCAAAACTCGTGTTTATCTTAGAGTGTATAACAACCTTGCAATATGTACTTATATTGGAGTTTCTTATTGTGCCTAACTTCTTTTATTTTCTCTAGTCCAATTTGGAATTTCTTATATCTAAAAATAGAATCATAAATATTATGTAATAGATATCTCTCTTATCATGTACACATATCTCACACACACACACACACAAATATATATGGGTAATTTTATATCTCACCCGGCAAGTTTAAAATTAAGTAGATGTCAATAATGACATACAAAATTTAAATTTGCTAGTATTTGAGAGTTAAAAAACAAAATATAGATAATACCCATCAAATTTAACCATTGTGGCTCAACATCCTCACCACCATGATTTCATTGTATTGTCTTGTCTTAAAAGGATATAGTTGTTGAAACTTATGTTGCAACTTGTTTTCATGCCAATTGATGCATTTTATCTCTAATGGGTGATTCCCCACCTCTCTACCTATAGGATTTCATAAAAAAAAATTCAAAATATATAATCTAATTAAGTTAAACCACTCTTTCCAAAAGAAAAATGGATGGGCATGCATCCTTGTTGATGTTTTTTATTTATGTGAGCATGGCCATTGTAGGAATTTCCCTAGGAGCCATATGGGCCATGGCTATTTATATTTTATAAAATAAATTCCTAATGAAAAAATTTAGGTATCAATTACAAAATTACTGTCACAAACATTGCATTTAGTTCTCCTCTCTTATGTGAGTGAAATTGTGGGAATCATTTATATGATTCTTCATGATCCTATTTTGGTATGGATAACCGGAACTAGTTGACTGCATAGGAACACATTGCTCTAAATAAAGCATTATCGAAAAAAATGAATTATACATATATCGTATATAATTATCACAATATGTCATACTCAATCTATCAAGTAGAAAAATAATTTTATCAGTGATATATTATGTCCATATCGCCTCTACCCAAGCATGCATATCACCATGATACTCTACTTCTATGGATAAGAAATATGTCACTTCCTAATTTTTATAATATTGGGATATAGTCAAAATCATAATCGAAATGCATAATCACCATGTCCAAACTAATTCTAGTCATTGTAATTAACCAACTAGTTTATTTCATCATTATAAAACTTTTTGCCAATTTGTAAGTTCTTTTTTCATAACAAGAAATTCTCTTTGTAGCAATACATTGAGTTTCTAGTGAATCCTACATAAAATAGGAAACATCACTGACAAAAAAAGAAATATTAGGTCAATAATGAGTTAAACAGGTAATCTTATTAATTGTTGATAAAGTGTAGCAACAACTTTTAGAAAATTGCAACCCTTGGCTAGATTCTCCCAAAATTTATAAGTTGTGGAATATGGTCTACAATTATCCATTCTGGATTTTTGGAAAACATTTATCACATATTTAGGTTGAGAAATAAGGACACAATCATCTATATTTAAGACTCCTAGAAGGAAATGCAATAAACCATGGTCAATGATATTAAATGTATCTACTATTTTTTCGAGAAGCCAAAAAATAAATCAGAATTGCTTCTAGTAATTACTATACCATCCATATACATGGAAAAATTAATGTTTCACCATTTCCATGAAATGGATAGATACCTTGAAATAATTCACGTCATTAGTGAAGTCAATATTTAAAAAAGAAAATGAAAAAATATTTTCATTTCATGCCCTTGGCCCCATTTCAAACCATATAAGGATTTCTTTAATGAACACAAAACATTTTCATCCTATTCAAAATTAATATATTTCTCCATTAAAATATCTTTAGTGATATCACCATGTAGAAAAACACTTTTGATATCCATCGAACGTACCTCTGATCCAATGTGAGTAACAAATGAAATAATTAGTTGAATCAAGTTCATTTTTATAAAATGGAATTTTTTTTAATGTGGTCTGTGTCTTCATTTTGTGTGAATATTTTTTCTTCCAAAAAGGCCTTATGTATTTCAACCATACCTTGAAATGTAAATTGGTTGTTGTGGACCTATCAATACTTCATCGCATTCTTTGCTTGCAATTGAGGAACTAAGTACCATGTGTCACTCTTTATCAAGAAATCATAATTTTTTATCATATATTTCTCTCATTAGGTATACCATATGCATTTTAATATGTATCTATATCACATGCCTTTAGTATACATGGCATTAATGAAACACTCTCAAACTATTTCTAATGTATTGTTTTTCTTGAGTTAATGATATTGTCTACATAAATTCCAACTTCTTCAATTATATCAGTAGCACATCTAGGAAAACAAATTCCCTTGTGAAAGGAGTTTCCATACCAAAATCACCATTACTGAATTAAATAGGGGTTCTGAAGCATATGGTCAATTATCATATGGAAGGTTGACTGTAAGACAACTTAGATGAATAATTTGATTACCCAATCAATGATCATATGAAGTATTTAGTCAATACATGATTCCAGATAATTTCCAGAGGATCATTACTCAATAAACTACAAGAGAAAATCAATAGAGAGATGCATGAGGTCTTCTCATCAAATACAACATATTTTCTATAGATAGTCCTTTGTCTAATGGGATCAAGTATCCTATAGGTATTCAACACTTTAAAGTATCCCAGCATGATACAAGCATGACACTTTGTATCAATTTTATTGCTTCTATGCTCTAAAATGTGAGTCAATGCTATCTATGAAAAGGTTCAAAGATGTTTAGCTAGATGTTTTATTCTACTTCATTCTTGATTAGAGTATTATCCCATACAAATTTGATGAAAATCATATTTAACAAATATTTTGAGCAATAAAAAAATTTATGCACAAGAATTAGTTGATGGACCTTTGGTATAAATAGAACATTTTGTTGTTTCTACCATATTTGATTTTCCATTTTAGAAAATTAATTACACTAAGGGGTAGGTACAAACATTTTCCACAAGTTGTCATTGCATAATAAGTAATTTCCAATCATCCACTCATTGCATTATACATCAAGAGGGAAAACCTAGGTAGCATAGTAAGAATTTTTTGTTTCACCTCAGATCCAAGCTCCAAAAATTTCATATGTTTGAATCATTTATGTTGAAGTATACAGTAATAATAATTCTCTGTTACGAGTACAATATATTCTAGATATTTCTTTCGAAATTCATGGAACTTTAAAAACCTCTAACATGTGTAGCTTCCATGGAAACAATATTTCCAAGTAAGCCCAAGAGCATAGAACTTACAAGGAGATCACAAGTTTGTTAGAAGATATTCAATTTGGAAAAAATAATTGTGTAAGAAATTCAGATAAAATACCATTTACAAGAGTAGGGGTGCAATAAAAATAATATTGCATATTCTTAAGTGGAGTACATAGCCATTACACTCATCATAGAAGTGTTGTTTTCTATACAAGTGTTAAAATACATATTTTAAGATTTAATTTGTGAGGGTTTTGGTCAAAATAGGCCTCTATTTTATAAGTATTAATGGATCATTATCCATAAGTGTGATATGTGTAGGAAAACTCATGGTTAATAATGTACAACTAAATCACTTGATAAAACTAAAAACTTAAACAAGTAAGAACATTGAATAGAAATGATTAACAAATTAGGGATGTTAGGGGACTCAATTGAAGTTCCTTAACTATCTAATATCTTATTAAAGCATGAGACTTAGAGTTGATCCATTTAACTAGGTAATAATTTCTACTAAATCCACATATGTAACCAAGGGGGAACACTAAAATATTAACTAAGAGACCATATATAATATTAAATTTCAGATATAATGAAACAAAAATCACATGTAGGAAAATTCAAAGAGAAAAGTTCACTACATATAAATTGATGCAAGGATTACTTAAAGAACCTTAGAATCATCATCATAATTATTTGACATTACCAATATACAATGCAAATAACAAGAACTCATATTCAAAGTGATATGTAAATCACAAAAACAATATACACAATTCATACAATATAAATTTCCGTAAATATAAACATAAATATAATTTTTATGTTTTCCACATTCCCATTTCATCCCTTGTTAAAATAATTTACTGACATGATCCTTACTTACAATATCAATTCCAAAATCTGAAATACTAGCGCAAGTGTTAGATATAACACATACACTTAGATTTTTACATATTATATTACCATCAATGTTCATAAATTGATTGCATCTAATACACATGAGCCTTTGGCCTATTACATTTTTAATATTATCTTTGGTTTTTTTAAAGCTAATATTACTCATTATACATAAAATGAATATTGAGAAAGCAAATAAAAAACTCTTTTTCAAATAAAAAAAATATAAAAGCACATTCTAACTTTCTTTCAAATGTCTCAAATAAATATTAAAGCACATTTTAAGAGTTGTATGATTTTTTCCAAATTAATTAATAATGTCCAAATCATTTCAAAATTATTAATGTCTATTTTCTATAATAATATAATATCTTACAACTTCACTATATATATAATCAAAAAATCATTTAAATTTTACTCTTAATTTTTTAAATCTAATAATGTCAATATTTCATTCACACCTTGGATTTATATCTTATTTTAAAAATCTATTAATTTAGATAATGAAGAAATATATATTTGAATTTACATCATTCAAAGTTAATTTTATTTTAAAAATCTATCTATATAAATAATGAAGAAATATATATTTGAATTTACATGATTCAAGTTAACTCTTTTATTTCCTGGTCATATAAATTCATTTTATACCATAATAAGTCAAGTGACACGTACATCCATTACGAAGAACAACAATAATAAAAAAATCCAAAGTGTTAGAGCCCACTAGGAAACTTTATCCATAGGTCTTGCTTGTAGGTACAAACATTTTCCACAAGTTGTCATTGCATAATAAGTAATTTCCAATCATCCACTCATTGCATTATACATCAAGAGGGACAACCTAGGTAGTATAGTAAGAACTTTTTGTTTCACCTTAGATCCAAGCTCCAAAAATTTCATATGTTTGAATCATTTATGTTGAAGTATACAGTAATAATAATTCTTTGTTATGAGTACAATATATTCTAGATATTTCTTTCGAAATTCATGGAACTTTAAAAACCTCTAACATGTGTAGCTTCCATGGAAACAATATTTCCAAGCAAGCCCAAGAGCATAGAACGTACAAGAAGATCACAAGTTTGTTAGAAGATATTCAATTTGGAAAAAATAATTGTGTAAGCAATTTAGATAAAATACCATTTGCAAGAGTAGGGGTGCAATAAAAATAATATTGCATATTCTGAAGTGGAGTACATACCCATTACACTCATCATAGAAGTGTTGTTTTCTATACAATTGTTAAACTACATATTTAAGCTTTAATTTGTGAGGGTTTTGGTCAAAATAGGCCTCTATTTTATAAGTATTAATGGATCATTATCCATAAGTGTGATATGTGTAGGAAAACTCATGGTTAATAATGTACTACTAAATCACTTGATAAAACTAAAAACTTAAACAAGTAAGAACATTGAATAGAAATGATTAACAAATTAGGGATGTTAGGGGACTCAATTGAAGTTCCTTAACTATCTAATATCTTATTAAGGCATGAGACTTAGAGTTGATCCATTTAACTAGGTAATAATTTCTACTTAATCCACATATGTTACCAAGCGGGAACACTAAAATATTAAGTAAGAGACCATATATAATATTAAATTTCAGATATAATGAAACAAAAATCACATGTATATACAATGATAGGAAAATTCAAAGAGAAAAATTCACTGCATATAAATTGATGCAAGGATTATTTAAAGAACCTTAGAATCATCATCATAATTATTTGACATTACTAATATACAATGCAAATAACAAGCACTCATATTCAAAGTGATATGTAAATCACAAAAACAATATACACAATTCATGCAATATAAATTTCCGTAAATATAAACATAAATATAATTTTTATATTTTCCACATTCTCATTTCATCCCTTGTTAAAATAATTTACTCAGACATGATCCTTATTTACAATATCAATTCCAAAATCTGAAATACTGGCTCAAGTGTTAGATATAACACATACACTTAGATTTTTACATATTATATTACCATCAATGTTCATAAATTGATTGCATCTAATACACATGAGCGTTTGGCCTATTACATTTTTAATATTATCTTTGGTGTTTTTTTTTTTAGCTAATATTACTCATTATACATAAAATGAATATTGAGAAAGCAGATACAAAACTCTTTTTCAAATAAAAAAAATATAAAAGCACATTCTAACTTTCTTTCAAATGTCTCAAATAAATATTAAAGCACATTTTAAGAGTTGTATGATTTTTTTCAAATTGATTAATAATGTCCAAATCATTTCAAAATTATTAATGTCTATTTTCTATAATAATATAATATCTTACAACTTCACTATATATAATCAAAAAATCATTTAAATTTTACTCTTAATTTTTAAATCTAATAATATCAATATTTCATTCACACCTTGGATTTATATCTTATTTTAAAAATCTATTAATTTAGATAATGAAGAAATATATATTTGAATTTACATCATTCAAAGTTAATTTTATTTCAAAAATCTATCTATATAAATAATGAAGAAATATATATTTGAATTTACATGATTCAAGTTAACTCTTTTATTTCCTGGTCATATAAATCCATTTTATACCATAATAATTCAAGTGACACGTACATCCATTACGAAGAACAACAATAATTAAAAAATCCAAAGTGTTAAAAAAACCCATAGAGCTAAGCCAAAAAATTTCGTGTTCGAAAAGTCCATGCAACTTCTACTCTTAGCATTCGATTGTTAAGAGAGCATATGCATCCATCCAGTCTGTTCCTTCTCGCCAATTGTTAGTTCCTGTGACATCCTCAATTAAAGATTAACTGACATTAACTAGTTTAAACAATTTGTTTATTTTTATTTTTATTTCTGACAAGAAAGACTTGATGATTATATGTTGAGGCAAAAATTATTATTTTATTTTATTTTTGAAATTATTAAAAGGAAACCAATGAATGAAAAGGGAATTTTCTAAGTTTTTGGTATTAGTTTCCCAGAATAGATGGTGGTTGGAAACGGTTCGAAAACAGTTACCCTCTCCTCATTGGATAAAGTTGGAATCCATAGGAGGAGAGGGGGTTCTGGAAAATTGGCAAGAAAGAGAAAGTGTTTCTAGAGTTGGTAAGAGGGCAGTTGAAAACAACTTTGGATACCCTTGTATGAGCCAGATTTTACTGTTGGTGACTGGATTGGGATATCCAGAGGTCACAGCAGGATTATCCACCGTTACTTCCGTGGCACCATTCAGTTTTTTGGAGCTAGGGGGCAAGCGGAGGAGGTGATAGCCTCCCTTGAAGGTTGGGTGGACAGCAGCTTGGACAAATCTACCCTTGCAGATAAGTACTAATGTGGAATCCTGAGTTTAATATGATTATGAATGAACATATATGTATTGTTTTATTGTATCTCTTCTCAATGTTCTTTTCAATGTTGTTCTGGAAAACAAAATTGTAAAGTGTGCCCTGTTTAAAGATACTATGGAAAAATGATTTTAAGTACAGTATTTACAATTGGTATCTCTCCTGGAAATGTTCTATAAAGCTTAAAATGTCTAGCTGATAAATACTTTGGTCAAGGGTTCTTCAAGTTTAAACTCTGTTGAGACAAGGAGAGAGATCATTCAGTGGAATCTGTAAGGATGGTGCATTCATTTGTTTCCTTCTTATGTAGTTCTTTCCTATATAACTATTTCTATTATCTTGTATTAGATAAGCAGCAACATAGAGAGAAATAGAAAACAAATTTAATACAATCGACAACAGAGTTCAAACTTCTTTGCAGTGAAGTGAAGTGGAAACTGAGTAAAATATAAACATCAATAAGAAAGAAAACCTGTTATCAGGCCACAACTGGTGAAACTACGATAAAGATGTGAAACATGTAAACAAGTACCAATAAACATATATACATCATATTTTGGTGTCACAATCACGCCTGACAGGTTTGAATAGTGATATGAACCGAACCCTGTAACGCTCATACCGATGGAAGAAGGTACGAGCGCAATAATTTTTACGCTAAAAACTTGTTAACTATAGGTAATTGTATTCATTCCGAGAGTAATGAAACATGTAAAACAAAACGAATAAATAGAGATTTAGTAGAGTTAACAGAGAACCTCTGGCAAAGTAGAAATATCAGTACACGAGAAATATCATAATAACTGTGCATGCAAATAGAGCACAAAACGTAGGGTTACCACTCCCACTGAGGGGTGAGGAGTCAAATTTTAAATATCGCATTATTGTGTATAGATAATAAACAAGAATTTGTGCTTAGATTTACAAACATTCAAATGTCAAGAAAAATACTGTCTGTAACCCCCAAGTCAAAGTATGGATATCAGCTAGCCGTAATAAGAAAGATATGCTTAAATCAAGCTAAAAACCAATGCTCTGTGAGCGCTGTCCAACAGACAGGAAAACCCTTGAGTAGAAGGAAAATCCCTAGCGTAGAGAGAATAGAACTGATGACTAATTTCTTTAACTTAAATCAAATCCTAAATTCACAAAGCCGGTCGAAGGCCTGTAGCCTCGACGATGGCTTCAACAAGGTTTCATTCTTTTCTGCCATCAGAAGGTGTGTACCTGTGAGAATGGCTCTGATAGTTATTCAGGGTTAAGGAGCCGAATCTTGATAAATGCAGAAAGGTGAATGAGCTGATTTACCTGCAAAAACCACGGAGAAGATAGTTAGAATCCAGATAACAGTGCTGAAGATAGTAAGCAGAAGTGATGGGTTAACCCTCGCAGGGATAATTTACCTGTGAGTCCGAGACCCGAAGCTGGATATTCCTGTAGGAAATAGAGAAGGTAAGGGTCATTAGATTTTCACCAAAATGGAGACGAGTAGTACTCTAACCACAAGTATGGTTGCCGGCAGGGGTTAGATAGTGTAGGATGGACGCGTGGAGAACTTACCAGCGTAATCCTGAAGTGGAAAGAACCCTCCTGGAGAGAAATCGACCCCAGAGCATGGGTAAGCTTCAAGTTCCTGGCACCCTGTTATCGCAGGAATTCATAAGAAAAAGGAGGAAAAAACACTCTTCAATATTAAAAACAAGAACAGCAACAAGATATCGTTCCGATATTCAATTGAAAGAAGACAAACTGAGAAAAACTGTGAACCTCCTGACTGAGATGTGAAAGAGTATGGGTTACCTGTATTTAGAGGAAACTAGGCGGAGATCTCAAGTAGGCATCTCAAAGGCACCATGGACGCCGATGAAACTCTTGGAAACCACCAATCCATGATCTTCTATCTACTGGAAGTGAGCTTACCAGAAACCCACGCTGTGTCCCTGGCAAGTGAGACTAGCAAGCTGGAAGTGTAGTCTTCCACGGAAAGGAATGGAGGGAATTCAAGTCCGGGTTGATAGCTGTGCCAAGTAGACCTGGCAGTACAGCTAAAAAATGAATTGCATTACGGGAAGAACAGTGGGAAGGGCGTAAGGTAAGCCAGGTGTCGGCCCCGTCCTAGCCTTGGTATGGGCGCAATTAAATACCAACTAAAACGCAATAACACCATATCCGATAACACCAGCTGAGTAACGCTCCAAGCCGAGGTTTGGACAGATGGCGCCAATACAACTCATAAAACTCCAAACAAACTTATGGGTATTTAATAAGATCAGTCAGAATCATTAAATCATTGAATCAGCCATAGCGCAAAGATTATCAATCACCATGGAATAATATTTTCAATGAAATTACAGTACCAGATTTTAATCATTAATCCCTGTACTTTATATTGTGAATGTATGTAGTGACAAAAGCCTTGCTGTAGGATTAAATTTTGCTTGCAACGATTACCATGGTAATAGTAACATTTAAATTTTATTTTATTTTAATATTTATTTGTTCGGTTGTATGTGAAAAGTGGTATCAGAGCTGGTTACAACACTGGCAACCTAAGGGTCTACTAACAAAACTCTGTGTGTAATAGTGCACTGAGAAGAAGAAGAAAGATACGACGTCCCAGTCACAACTGAACGAGACTCCAACAGTTATGGATCACGAAATGTGGGTTCAACTAACTGTGGAGCAGCATCAGAAAACGAGTAAATTTCTGGAAGAATAGCAGCAACAAACTGCTTCTCTGCTAAACACTGTACAGAAGTTACAAGAAGAGATGATTAGAGTCCAGAAAGATAATGAAAAGTTGTTGCAAGACCAGGAAAAGATTCTGAAGAGTATATCTGATAAAAAAAATCATGAGATACGGCAACCAAGTGCAGAAAAAGGATTATCAACGGAAGCAGAGGACCAACAAACCAGAAACAACACCACTGGAAAGATTGAAAAGAGTTGCTCTCATAGGAGCAAAAGCCATAATAATAATGAGGCAGAATCGGAAAATCTGTCTGAACAGTAAGAACATAAAAGACAGAAAGTTGAACTGCAGGGAGAGTTTCGTAAGATTAAGCCACCAATGTTTGATGGCGAGGCGGAAGAAGCAGCTGAAGCATGGTTGATCAACATTAATAAATATTTTTAGGTATATGAGTATAGCAGCAATCTGAAGGCTAGATTGGCTATATACCAGCTGCGAGAGAAAGCCACCCTGTGGTGGGAGGAGGTTAAAAATGTTCGCAGCATTGATGAGCGGGACATCACATGGGAATTATTCCAGCAATACTTCAAAGATAAATATCTAACTGAAAGATTTTATGATGATAAAGCTAAGGAATTCCATGATCTTCGGCTGGGCCAAATGACCATGGACGAGTATGTCACGAAGTTTACTTGCCTGCTACGTTATGTACCTTACCTCAGGGAGGAAAAAGCCAAGGTACAGAGATTTCTGAGTAGTTTTCCTGCTCCCATGAGGGAGAGAATAGAGTTTGTTAACCCCCAAATGATGGATGAAGCTGTCAGGAAAGCACGTATGTGTTACCAGCAGTATAAGACCAAAGGGGATGGTGGAAAGTGTTGGCAGCCCAAGAAAAATCAAAAGAATTCCTCTACTTTTAAAAGCAGCAAAAGCAGTCACTTTAAAGGGGTAGGACGGAACGCTGGCAGCAAACAGTTCAACAAGAATCATCAAAGGATCAAGTGGCCAGCTGAAGAAAAACCTACAGAAGAATCAAGCAAAACAGAGCAGGGGCAGAATTCTAAACCTCCCCTACAGTGTTGGGGCTGTGGGGAAGCACACTACTATAAGAACTATCCACAATGGAGAAAGAACGAATCTGTGGAAAATTTGCAGGAGGCATCAACAGTGGGGGACGTGGTGCGAAATATACCACGTAGAAATGCAGCCTTGAAGGATCGACAGGCTGACTTCCAACCCACAATGATTGAACTAGAAGGTACTATACATTCTAAACCTGTCTCAATTTTAGTAGATCCTGGAGCTAGTTTAAGCTATGTAAGTCCTAAACTAGTGGAGATGTGTAATTTAAAAGAACAGAAATTTAAAAACTCCTGGTTAGTTCAACTAGCTATCGGAGCAAAGCGCAAGGTGACTACAAAAATTTCTAATTGCATACTGGAAGTTGCAGAACAGCAGTTGCAGGTAGACTTAAATGTTCTACCATTGGGATCGTATGATGTGTTACTAGGAATGGACTGGCTGGAGAAACACTGGACCTTAGTGGACTGTAAGGAAAAGACAATTTATTATAGAGCGCTAGATGGTACGCGTAAGGAAATAAAAGGAATTAAAAAGCCTGTGCAATTATGCCCCATAACAGCGTCTTAGATGAGTAAGTTTATCCGAAAGAGATGTCAGTTGTACGCCATTCAAGTAGGGTATGCTGAATCCAAGGGAAAGGCTGCAGACATACAAAATATCCCTGTGGTACAGGAATTCTTGGATGTGTTCCCAGAAAACATTCCAGGGTTGCCACCAAAAAGGGAAATAGATTTCACTATTGAATTACTACCCGAAGCCTCTCCTGTGTCAAGAGCACCTTACAGAATGAGCATACCAGATTTAACAGAGTTAAAGATGCAGTTGCAGGAGTTGTTAGATAAAGGATACATCCGCCCAAGTGTGTCACCTTGGGGAGCACCAATTCTTTTTGTTAGAAAGAAGGATGGAACATTACGGATGTGTATGGACTACCGACAACTCAACAAACTGACGGTTAAGAACAAATACCCTCTACCCAGAATTGATGATTTGTTCGATCAAGTGAGAGGCGCCAAGGTGTTCTCTAAAATAGACTTGAGGTCCGGATATCATCAGATTCGAGTCAAGGATGAGGATATTTGCAAAACATCATTCCGTACCAGATATGGGCATTATGAGTTTGTGGTACTGCCATTCGGATTGACAAATGCACCAGCAGCTTTTATGAGATTGATGAATGGCATTTTTCATCAATACCTAGATCATTTTTTACTGGTCTTCATAGATGACATATTGATTTATTCCAAGAGCGAAGAAGAACATAAGGAGCATCTGAGGATAGTACTGGAAATGCTGAGGAGACATCAGCTGTATGCTAAATTCAGCAAATGCGATTTCTTTAAAATAGAAATTCAGTACTTGGGTCATGTTGTAACAGCTGAAGGTATAGCAGTGGACCCCGAAAATATTAAAACTATCTTGGAATGGCAAGCACCCCAGAATGTGGCTGATATCAGATCGTTTATGGGTTTAGCAGGATATTACAGACGGTTCATCGAAGGGTTTTCTAGGATTGCCTATCCTATCACATCTTTACAAAAGAAAGGCAAACCTTTTAAATGGTCAAAAGATTGTCAGATCAGCTTTGAAAAGATGAAACAGATTTTAACCACAGCACCGGTACTAAAGGTCGCTGACCCCAGCAAGGACTACGAGGTATGCACGGATTCCAGTAAGGAGGGAGTCGGTGAAGTGTTAACACAAGAAGGCAAGGTAATAGCCTATGAGTCCTAAAAATTGAAAGAGCACGAGCAAAAGTACTCTGCTTATGATCTAGAACTTACAGCAGTAGTGCATGCTCTCCGAGTGTGGAGGCATTATCTACTGGGCAAAAAGTTTGTACTTAAAACAGACCATAGCAGTCTAACTAATTATTTTAAGCAGGCCGATTTAAACTCTTGGCAAGCCCGGTGGAATGCCTTTTTGAGCAAATTTGACATGGACATACAACATGTTAAGGGTAAAGAAAACCGAGTTGCAGATGCCCTGAGTAGGAAATTACATGGGATCTGTGCAATGTACTTCAGCCAACCTGTAAGCCAGCTATCCGAACAATTAAAGGAGGAGGCACTGAAGGATCCAGAATACAATTTTTTATGGCAGCAGGTGGAAGAGGATAAAGAGCAAGGTAAGCCATATGAATATGACAAGAATGAAGAATAGATGTTAACTTTTCGCGGAAAAACCTATGTTCCTAATCGCACAAGTCTCAAGGAGTTGATCCTGAACGAGTACCATCGCAGCAATTACGCTGGTCATCCTGGTTATCAAAAGATGCTTACAGCGATTAGAAAAATATATTATTGGCCAGGTATGTGCAGAGACATTGCGGAGTATTTGAGCAAGTGTCTAGAATGCCAACAGGTTAAAGTGGAGCACCGACATCCAGCAGGGCTACTGCAGCCCATACCCATTCCTGAATGGAAGTGGGAAGTGATCTCTTTGGATTTCATCACAGGCTTACCGTGAACAAGGAGGCAGAATGATTCAATCATGGTAGTGGTGGATAGATTAAGTAAATCTTCCCATTTCATACCTGTGCAATCCACTTACAAGACAGTGCAAATTGCAGACATATTTAAGAGGGAAATCTTTAGATTGCATGGTATACCTAAGACCGTGATTTCAGACCGAGACGTTAAGTTTACCTCCGCCTTTTGGAAAAATTTATTCTTGGGTCTAGGTACTCAGATAAACTTCAATACTGCCTATCACCCTCAAACCGACGGGCAAACCGAGTGGGTAAATCAAGTTTTAGAGGATATGTTGCGCATGTATGTAATGCGGCAGCCAAACAAATGGGAGGACTACCTACACCTAGTGGAGTTTGCATATAACAACGAATATAAGGAATCTCTAAAGATGAGTCCCTTTGAAGCACTGTATGGAAGACAATGTCGTACACCGATAAACTGGAGTGGTCCGGAGACAAAATTAATGTTGGGGCCAGAAATGTTGGCTGAGCTAGAAGCTGAAGTAAAAATAATAAGACAGAATTTGAAAGCTGCGCAGGACTGACAGAAGGTATTTGCAGACAGGAAGAGGTCTTATAGAGAATTCGAAGTGGGGGACCACGTGTATGTCAGGATTAAACTAAAAAGAAGTACTTTAAGATGGACTTCATAAGCCAAATTAGCGCCCCGTTACTGCGGACCCTTCCAAATTCTGGAAAGGGTGGGGCCAGTAGCTTATAGGCTGGCCCTGCCTAGCCATGTTAAAGTACACAATGTATTCCATGTATCGTTGTTAAAGCGATACGTGCATGATGAGAAACATGTAATCCATCGGAAAAACATACAGGTAGAACCGGACGGAGAATTTCTGGTAGAGCCGCTACGCATACTTGATCGCAGGGAAATTGAACTCCGTAAAAGAGTAGTCATCCAGGTGAAAGTGCAGTGGAAGCACTTTGGACCGGACGAAGCTACTTGGGAGGATGAAAAGTTTATACAGGAAGCCTACCCAGAACTCTTTGCAGAGTTGGGCTGAAAAACACCGAGGACGGTGTTACTTCCAGGGGGGGAGATGTGACAGCCTCAATTAAAGATTAACTGACATTAACTAGTCTAAACAATTTGTTTATTTTTATTTTTATTTCTGACAAGAAAGACTTGATGATTATATGTTGAGGAAAAAAATATTATTTTATTTTATTTTTGAAATTATTAAAAGGAAACCAATGAATGAAAAGGGAATTTGCTAAGCTGTTGGTATTAGTTTCCCAGAATAGATGGTGGTTGGAAACGATTGGAAAACAGTTACCCTCTCCTCATTGGATAAAGTTGGAATCCAGAGGAGGAGAGGGGGTTCTGGAAAATTGGCAAGAAAGAGAAAGTGTTTTCTAGAGTTGGTAAGAGGCCAGTTGAAAACAACTTTGGATACCCTTGTGTGAGCCAGATTTTACTGTTGGTGACTGGATTGGGATATCCAGAGGTCACAGCAGGATTCTCCACCGTTACTTCCGTGGCACCATTCAGTTTTCTGGAGCTAGGGGGCAAGCGGAGGACGTGATAGCCTCCCTTGAAGGTTGGGTGGACAGCAGCTTGGACAAATCTACCCTTGCAGATAAGTACTAATGTGGAATCCTAAGTTTAATACGATTATGAATGAACAGATATGCATTGTTTTATTGTATCTCTTCTCAATGTTGTTCTAGAAAACAAAATTGTAAAGTGTGCCCTGTCTAAAGATACTGTGGAAAAGTGAGTTTAAGTACAGTATTTACAATTGGTATCTCTCCTGGAAATGTTCTAGAAAGCTTAAAATGTCTAGCAGGTAAATACTTTGGTCAAGGGTTCTTCAAGTTTAAACTCTGTTGAGACAAGGAGAGAGATCATTCAGTGGAATTTGTAAGGATGGTGCATTCATTTGTTTCCTTCTTATGTAGTTCTTTCCTATATAACTATTTATATTATCTTGTATTAGATAAGCAGCAACAGAGAGAGAAATAGAAAACAAATTTAATACAATCGACAATAGAGTTCAAACTTCTTTGCAGTGAAGTGAAGTGGAAACTAAGTAGAATATAAACATCAATAAGAAAGAAAACCTGTTATCAGGCCACAGTTGGTGAAACTACGATAAAGATGTGAAACATGTAAACAAGTACCAATAAACATATATACATCATAGTTTGGTGTCACAATCACGCCTGATATGTTTGAATAGTGATATGAACCGAACCCTGTAACGCTCATACTGATGGAAGAAGGTATGAGCGCAATAATATTTACGCTAAAAACCTGTTAACTATGGGTAACTGTATTCATTCCGAGAGTAATGAAAGATGTAAAACAAAACGAATAAATAGAGATTTAGTAGAGTTAACGGAGAACCTCTGGCAAAGTAGAAATATCAGTACACGAGAAATATCATAATAACTTTGCATGCAAATAGAGCACAAAACGTAGGGTTACCGCTCCCACTGAGGGGTTAGGAGTCAAATTTTAAATATCGCATTATTGTGTATAGATAATAAACAAGAATTTGTGCTTAGATTTACAAAAATTCAAATGTCAAGAAAAAGACTGTCTATAACCCCCGAGTCAAAGTATGGATATCAGCTAGCCGTAATAAGGAAGATATGCTTAAATCAAGATAAAAACCAATGCTCTGTGAGCGTTGTCCAACCGACAGGAAAACCCTTGAGTAGAATGAAAATCCCTAGCGTAGAGAGAATAGAACTGATGACTAATTTCTTTAACTTAAATCAAATCCTAAATTCACAAAGCCGGAAGGTGTGTACCTGTGAGAATGGCTCTGATAGTTAGTCAGGGTTAAGGAGCCGAATCTTGATAAATGCAGAAAGGTGAAGGAGCTGATTTATCTGCAAAAACCACGGAGAAGATAGTTAGAATCCAGATAATAGTGCTGAAGATAGTAAGCAGAAGTGATGGGTTAACCCTCGCAGGGATAATTTACCTGTGAGTCCGAGACCCGAAGCTGGATATTCCTGTAGGAAACAGAGAAGGTAAGGGTCATTAGATTTTCACCAAAATGGAGACGAGTAGTACTCTAACCACAAGTATGGTTGCCGACAGGCGTTAGATAGTGTAGGATGGACGCGTGGAGAACTTACCAGCGTAATCCTGAAGTGGAAAGAACCCTCCTGGAGAGAAATCGACCCCAGAGCATGGGTAAGCTTCAAGTTCCCGGCACCCTGTTATCGCAGGTGTTCATAAGCAAAAGGAGGAAAAAACACCCTTCAATATTAAAAACAAGAACAGCAACAAGATATCGTTCCGATATTCAATTGAAAGAAGAAAAACTGAGAAAAATTGTGAACCTCCTGACTGAGATGCGAAAGAGTATGGGTTACCTGTATTTAGAGTAAACCGGGCGGAGATCTCAAGCAGACATCTCAAAGGCACCATGGACACCGATGAAACTCTTGGAAACCGCCAATCCATGATCTTCTATCTACTGGAAGTGAGCTTACCAGAAACCCACGCTGTGTCCCTGGCAAGTGAGACTAGCAAGCTGGAAGTGTAGTCTTCCACGGAAAGGAATGGAGGGAATTCAAGTCCGGGTTGATAGCTGTGCCAAGTAGACCTGGCAGTACAGCTAAACAATGAATTGCATTACGGGAAGAATAGTGGGAAGGGCGTAAGGTAAGCCAAGTGTCGGCCCCATCCTAGCCTTGGTATGGGCGCAATTAAATACCAACTAAAACGCAATAACACCATATCCGATAACACCAGCTGAGTAACGCTCCAAGCCGAGGTTTGGACAGATGGCGCCAATACAACTCATAAAACTCCAAACAAACTTATGGGTATTTAATAAGATCAGTCAGAATCATTAAATCATTGAATCAGCCATAGCGCAAAGATTATCAATCACCATGGAATAATATTTTCAATGACATTACAGTACCAGATTTTAATCATTAATCCCTGTACTTTATATTGTGAATGTATGTAGTGACAAAAGCCTTGCTGTAGGATTACATTTCGCTTGCAACGATTACCATGGTAATAGTAACATTTAAAAAAAAAATTATGGTAATATTTATTTCTTCGGTTGTATGTGACAGTTCCTTTCCTTGACTTTGACTTCCCTGCCCAAGCTACCAATTCCCAAAAGGGGGAGAATTCACTTTTTTTATCCCCGCCATTTGACAAGTTCAATGTTAATTTTTTATATTTAAGTTAATTATTTCATAAGTATATGAGAGAGATGTATATAATTTTTCATGCACTAAATTCAGAATTTACACATACTTTTTAATACAGAAATAAAATATTTAATAAATAATTCAAATATTAACAAAAGTAAAAGTAAATATGTATATTTTATTATTTCAATTAAAAATACAATAAATAAGAAATATATATATATATATATATATATATATATATATATATATATATATATTAATTTATATACTTTTCCAATATATAAAATTATATTTTTTTATCAAAATAATTTATTTATGATAAGAGAGATTTTTTTTCTTTCACAAAAAGATTACACAAATGTTATTTTACAATATTTTTTATTAAAACTAACCATTCTACTTTACCATATTTTTTTATTAAAACTAATTAAATATGCATCTCTTCATTTTTTTTTATTTTACAAGTTTATTCTATTTCAATTGATTTAAGAAGACGTATATAACCAGGTTTGGTATTCTAAAGAACTTCCAAATGTTTGTGAAGATTGGTGAAGTAGAACATTTAAATACGTAGAGTAGTAATTGACATAGGATGTTCCAGAGATATATATATATATATATACAACATGAGTAAAGGTTGGTTGGATGGAAAATTTTAACACCGGGGTTCGCGATAGAGATGAGATGTTTAGTCATTTACGTAAACCAGTGATTTAATTGCTAAAGGCAGTCACAAAACTATTCCCGATAATGTGTCCGAATTTTAGCCAATAATTGAAAGCTTTTTCTAAACTGTCAACATCAATCGTTCATAAACTTACCGTGTCTTCCCATCCATTACATTCAGCGGTGAGCCAGGTGCATATCTTAGGGTTTTTATAATTATGGGTTTCAAGTTTTGTGGTTATTGTTTATTGAAGAATTATTAAGATTATAAAACTTTCGTATTGTTTCGAATCCCAGCAAAATCTATTGGCTAGAAAAAATGTTAAATGAAGAAAAAATAAAAAAAAATTAAAACATTAATTCACTTTTCTAGGGTTGAGAACCGCTGCCACACGTCATATAACGGCGGTATCCGATGGAATTACTAAGATAATGATGGCGCTGATAAAAGCGACAATAGAAATAATATGACAAGGATTGCGCTGATAAGGGCGACTCTGCGTTCCACGATTTTATTTTTATACTCACCGCAGCTCCTCAACAGGTCGTTTGCGTGAATATTATTCTCGCACAAATGTACCCACACCAATCTACAGTTTATATTGGACTTTGTGACTTCGTGAAAGTAAGAAACATATACATATATATATATATATATATATATATATATAAAAGTAAAAGTAAAGTAGTATAGATTTATTTTAAATTGAGTATATATAAGATTATATAAAAATTTTAACAATAATTTTTTTTTTCTAAGTTGGTATTTATATAAATTAAATAACATAGATCTTTAAATAGTTTATTTAAATCTTTGGTTAAAAATATTTTTGAAATTTCTAATTACTTTATAGCATATTTATTTTCCTTTTAATTATAGTTCACATTATTTTTCTATTTAAAACATAATTTTTAATTTTATTTTTTATTTTAAAAAAGTATTTACTAGATAAACAAACTTACAAATCTCAACTTAATAACATATATAATGAAAATGATAAAAAAACTTACACATTTCATTATCCTGCATTGTAAAATAAGCCTCTAAATTTAATAACATATATAATGAAAATGATCTACTCTCGTACTCATCGTTGTTATTCAAAGAAAACCATACCACATGTCAGAGTGGTAGTAGGGACAGTCATTACATGATGTTGTCTTTCAATGGAAATTGATTCATCATTGTTATTCAAGAAAAACCATACCGCCTTGAACTACATGTTAGTGATCCTTAAAAGTGCATAGTTTCACTCCTATGATATGCCTTTAAATCTTAGTCCATCAACTTATTTCTTTACATGGAAGAAAAACAAACTCATAACCAATCAAAAAAATTGAAAACATATTCCCTACTTTAAAATAAAATCAAAATATATATAGTCAACCTCTTTTTTTTTGTGTGCTTCTATTAAACAATATTACCAACTGACCAGATGCTTAAAGGCACTCAACGATCACGCTTGTTTGCCACTGAACAAATAAAATAATATATTTACTTTATTGGTAAAATTCATTTCATAACCACTAAAGGCGGTTTCCACAGTATTCCATAATCTTCCAAAAGAGTGAAGACTACTGAAATATTTTTACGTGGTGGACGTCATTGTCATGCAACTCCAGAATAAAACGAAGTTTTTATTTTAAACTGATGTCACCCTCGACGTGGATAATGTTGGAATATTGAAAATTCCAGAATTGATAATGGAGAAATTAAACTCTCTCTTTTCAACACAGAGAAATAAATTTCACTCTCAGAAAACACAGTTTTAAGTCAATAAAACAAACATTTATTCCATAAAATTTGTTACAAGTTCTTCCTCGACAGTGACGGATTACAACTGCTGGACTGTTACGAAACACAGTTCCAAAAAACAAAAACTCTTCTCTGTCTCAAAAAAAAAAACTCTGCTGTGAATTTTCATTCGTTGTCTGTGTTTTTTAAAAATACTACCTGTTTTTCAAAAAAAAATATACACTGCTGTGTAGCACTGCTGTGTATTCTCAATTCTGCTCTGCCCATTAAAAAAAACAACTGCACTGTTGTGCATAAAACAACATTTTGTTTTTGTGTTTTTTTATATCTCCCTGTGTCTTTTTTTAATCAAAGCACTGCTATGAATATATATATATAAAACATGACTCGGTTTTTATATAAAAACAACAACAAAAAAATATCTCAGCGGAGTTTCATTCAATGTCTTTAATTGACATAACACCAAAAATCACGGCTTGAAAAAACATTAATAGCATCATAAATATGCCGGCACCGCTTGGAAAAATTCATTTATGTCGAATTCACATGGTGGCAGAAGTGGCTGTGGATCGGTGGTGCGCTGGCGGAGACACCACATGACGGTGGTTGCGGGGGCTCTGTGCTGCCGGCTTAGTACGGTCGGGGTAAAGCCCCGCACTAAATTGCAACCGTTGATTGCTGGTCAACGTGCCGATCGGCTGGTCAATAGCGGAGGCATCGCTTTCGTTAACTCCCGCGCTGTTTGACCTCCCGCTGTCCGTTGATCATTTGTTGAACGCTGATCACTCCGCCAACCTGCTCCCGCTTTACCTCTGCGCCTGTTCAACCTGTTTAACGTGCTGTTCGCTGATTTATTCGGGCAGTTTGAAATTATATTCCAACAGATAATGACAATGACATTGTTCAAAGGAAAAAAAATTAATAGAAATTGTGAGATACAATTTGAGATATTATGGCTCTTTAGGTTTTGAATACAATGTGAGATATTATAGCTTTTTAGGTTTGAAATACAATGTGATAATACTGTAGAGGAAGACGCCAGAAAGAATGAAGAAAAAAACAGAAAAGGGGCAGGAATAGCGTTATGTTACTTGGAAGTTAGATTAGAGGTTATTATAATATAAAGTATTAGGTAAATTATGTAATTTCTTATAAAATATTCAGAATATTTATCAATTCGCTTAAAAATTTAAAATAAAAAATAAAAAATACACATTTATCAATTTACTTAAAAATTATAATAATTAAAATAAAAAATAAAAAATACACATTTATCAATTCGCTTAAAAATTATAATAATTAAAATAAAAAATAAAAAATACACTCTCACTATTGAGGGATGGAAAAATTACTTCTCATGGCATCACGGGTTATTTTAGAAGAGTATAAGATACGTTCTCAGTTTGTCTTATTCTACGATCTATTTTGTCATATTCTACTATTTATTTTACATGTTAAAGGTATCTAAAGAAATTAACATCAATATTATTATTTTTTTTGTTTAGTTGTTATTTTTCACTACTCGCTTAAATTGTGGTGGGTATTAATTGATGGTAAATATTTAGTAATAGAGATTCTTTGGATTAATCACACCAACTATTTTCTAGTTGAAATTTCAAACCAGCCAATGTAATTTTAATTTATCTCGAAGATAAATATTTCAAATCAGTATTTCAAATTAACAAAATAAATAATACTAAACTTTAAAAATATATATATATATTAATCTATTATTAATAATAAATAAAATTTGATTAAAATAAAAATAATATATAATATTTTTTAATTATAATTAAAAAACATAATAATGATATTGTTTATATTAAATATAAATTAATATAATTATATTTATTTAATTTAAATACATTTAATAATTAAGATCATATGCTTTCCTCTTTAAAATATAAATTCAAATTCCAAAATATAAAATATATACACAATTCAACAAGTACACAAAAATATCATATACAAAAATAAACAACATTAAAATTTGATATAACAATTAATCTTAAATACTTTTGCAAATTTCTAATAACAAAAAATTCAATTAATATGTTTAATACTCTAGTTATTTTAAAATAACAAAAAATTTAATAAAAACACAATCAATTATTTTGGAAAGAATTCTTTCCAATATAACTTTAAAATAGTGTATATGGTAAAAATTTTAATTTAGTTTTTAATTATGGAACAATGTTACCCATTAACCATGTGTGTCAAAGCACCCAACCAAGAAAATGCCCAATGATCACGCTTGTTTGCCACTGAACAAAAGTAGCGTGTTTTCTCTATTGGTAAAATTCGTTCCATAACCACTAAAATACAATAAGAATTACCAATACTGATGGCCGTTTCCACGTTCCATAATCTTCCAAACGAGTGAAGACTGCGTCTCTTCCTTTTTCTTTCTTTTAAAGCTAAAATGCGAGTAGCTTTTTCTTTAGATTGATGTCACCCCTTAACCAGATGATGGCATTGTTCAGAGATATCATTTTGATAGAAATTTTCATCTATAGGACCAGGGATTCTTTGATTTGATTTAATTAAAGCCTTTTGATCAGTAAAGCGACAAGGGCATTTTTATTCTCTCATTTAATTTAATTTTTGTTTTAAATAACGACAGAGATTTGACTATTCGATTTATGAAATTATACGTCCCTTCTTTTATGGATTCACATTCAGATTCATCATTGGTCCACGAATCTTATGGTGTTACGTGCATCAAATTTGTTACGAAGGGGGTGTTTTATTGTCTATTGCGTTAACGTTTTATCTGTAAATTCTTTTGGACCCCACGGCCACAACGAACAAATTACTTTATCAAAATTTCCAGCTGGAGCAACCATTTATCTTGAAAAACCTTGAATTTATCGAATCTCCTAGAAGATGCATGCAACCAAAATTCTCCATTGTGATAGCCTCATTAAGAGTTAATTAACATGAATAAACTGAAAGACAAGTTGTTTATTTTATTATTTTGTTTAAATTACTTTTGGTATAGGAAATTCAAAAAAACACATGTTACTTGGAATTACTGAGTTAGAAAATAAAGAAAAAAGAATCTCTTAAACTGTTGGTAAAAGTATCCAAGAATGAGTGGTTGGGAATAGTTAGAAGACAGTTACCTACCCTCCAGGGATAAAAGAAAATCCCAGGAGAGGGATAGGGGTTCTGTAAGTTTCTGGAAAAATGGTAAGTGCAGGATTCTCTAGAGCTGGGTGAAAGACCAGTGGAGAAGCAGTCACTGAAAAACCATAAGACTAGATCTGTCTGTGGCTGGATAGGCCATCCAGAGGTCACGACAGAAGCTTATTCTTGGTTCTCATGGCACTGATTGACATTCTGGAGCTAGGGGGCAAGTGGAAGACGTTATTGCCTCCCTTGATGGTTGGGAGGACCACGGTTTTAAGAGTTAATGTGCTTCTGTCAGATAAGTAACACAGACAGACCTAGACTTTAAGTATTGATGTTCTGGTTATGTTTAGCAAATGATAAAAGAATAGAAATTTCAGATCTTCTGTTATCATAGGAGTAATGGAAACCTCGTAGGTACAATGGTTTAATTACAGTTATTATAATGCTGGTAATCCTACAGTTAAATAATAGCTAAACTGGCAAGACGAAATCTTACATGAAAGAAATGTTCTTTATGCACAGTACATAGTATAACATTGAAGATCAAGAAAATATCAATGTTCCATAATCAATCTATGTAGACAGTGGAATCGAGTTAACAGAGATTGTATCTAGTGTTAAGAGGAAACAGAAGCATATGTATATATGAATCGAATTTCAAGTTACAGTAGTGAGTAAATCGAACTATCGGGATAATAAAAGAGACATAGGTATCGACATGCAATGGTAGTAACCAATGATAAACCCCGGATAAGATAGTACACAACATTTAGTGCTTATATATAAATTATTTTCCTATAACAGTGGAAAGAGAGATATTAATGGTTGAACTTGTAGGGCTGGGCTGGGTGGAAACCCTACCCTACCCCCTGTTCCTTTTTATTCTCATCTAACTATACGTGGCCGAGACAACGGCGGCTGGAACCGTAAAGCACAATAAGACCATTAACCAGAGCAAAATAATGCTACGTATGATTGCAAGAAGTAGATAAGACTAAAATCACCCATGGGTTATGCACTTAGAAGCGTAACAGTCATGAATAAATTTGCGGTCTGTAGAGTAAGGCCGAGAAACCAATAGAAAGACATAAAACACAATTAACTGCCGTAAACAATAAATAACCATCGGAATACCAAAACCAGGGTAAAGCCGAGAGTGGCTTCCCTGTATAAAACCCAGATTAATGTTCAAAATGGTACAGCTATCGAAATAGCAAAACATTAACATAAATAAACCTGCAAATAGTACTTAAATAAAACCCTTAAAGATACATTGTCAGCAACAGGAGAAAGTTAGGTATATCATGACATACATCGGGAATAGACAACGTAATGTTGTTCAGTTAAAACCATAAATTGCTATAGTAGAGTCAACAGAGGTTGCTCTCATGATATAAAAGTCAGATTGTTCTACGAAAATATCAATAAAAACTTCTGAAACAAACTTCGGCAGGGAACAAATAAAACCCTAGTAAGACTCTCTACGCCCTAACTTCAACGACACGGTGATGCAGAGAGTATGCTCTCCGTCAACCAAATTTTAGCTTCACGCTCGGAAGATTGGCAGGGTACCTGTGAAAAAGAAGCGTTACTTAGTCTCTCCTACGGCCCAGCAAACGACGAGACCGACAACATATTGTAAGGTTCAACGAAGGATTCTCTCACCTGTTTCTGCAAGGCAAACGAGAGGGACATTTGTTAATTAAAACGCAAAGGACAGTAGACTAGTGGATAAGCGAGGCGGGTAAATAAACTCACCTGACAGGCGGATTTCGACTTGCCAAACAAAACCCCGTCTGCAAAAATTGATAGGAGAGTTAGAACGTTCATTCCTAAGAGCCAAATGATGTTATTACCATTAAATAGCTGGTAAGATGTGAAACGAAGGACTCACCTGGTGAAACCCCGTGGCGGGGTGGAGCTGGTGTAACCCACCGGGTAGAAGCATCGAACCTGGAAGTGAGAACCTGTGAGAGAACCCCAAACAAACTCTGTGTTAGAGAAGAAGATTAACCATTACGCAGAGACATGCATGAGCCGAGTAAAAGAGGAATCAGAGGGTTACATATAAGAGTGTAACTGGAAGTCATCTGGAGTAGGTCCGAGATAAGCTCACCTAAAGCATGGAAGGTCGGTTAAACCGGAGGAACGCCAGTTATACGCGCGCCATGGATCCGAGCAACAGAAGGCGAAGCATCCATGAAACGAAACTGTGTTTACCGAAGAACCTTTCCTCCCTATACCCGAGAAAGAATGGATTGATTGCTTATCCGTTCCCGCCATAAACCACATGTACAGCAGTAAAACTCTAAGCTGACACCTGTACTCAGCGCGTGGAGCCGGAAGCCATTTGGCTGGTAGTAATTACTGTTATGTGATAAAAATTTAAGTAATGACAATGTTGGGGAATCGAGCAGATCTCCTCAGCGGATCTCCTGTGATCCCAATTTTCCCATCATTAAATTCTAACACACCTTTGTACCATGGAATATATTGTATGTTTTCGTGGACATTTAAACCATGTGTTACATTAACATATCGCTCAATATATGTGTAATGATAACTCTGCTCATAGTAATACAAACAAGATTGTATTTTAGTCTCGTGGACTTTATATGCTATGTTAGATTTAAAACTGTGATATTTATAATAATTTGATATTTGTCATGGTATGTGAAGTTTTCAGTACCATGGATAATTTGTTTTTATTTATGGTAAGTTTGAATTGGTAATTTTTAGTTTAGATGTGACAAGTGGTATCAGAGCCGGTTACTACACTGGCACCTAAGAGCTTACTAACAAAGCTGTGTGTATATTAGTGCACTGAGAAGAGGTAAAAAGATTTGAGGGAAGACATGGCATCTCAGTCACAACCAAACGAGAATCAAGGCCCAACAGTTATGAACCCGGAAATGTGGGTTCAACTAACTGTGGAACAGCACCAAAAGACAAGTAAAATGTTGGAAGAACAGCAGCAGCAAACTGCCTCCTTGCTAAATACAGTTCAGCAGTTACAAGAGGAGATGATTAGAGTTCGAAAGGACAATGAAAGACTATTGCTAGACCAGGAAAGGATCCTGAAGAGCATATCTGATAAACAGAATCAGGAAATGCGGCAGCCTAGTGCAGAAAGAGAATCATCAACGGAGTCAAGAGACCAGCAAACCAGAAACAACACTACCGGAAGAACAGAAAAGAGTATCTCTCACAAGAGCAAAAACCATAATTATAACGAGGCAGAATCAGGAAGTCCATCCGATCAGCAGGATCACAAGAGGCAGAGGAATGAACTGTAGGGGGAATTCCGTAAGATTAAGCCACCAATGTTTGATGGCGAGGCAGAAGAGGAAGCTGAAGCATGGTTAATTAACATTAATAAATATTTTCAGGTTTATGAGTACAGAAAAAATCTGAAGGCTCGATTGGCTATATACCAGCTGCGTGAGAAAGCCACCCTATGGTGGGAGGAGGTAAAGAACGTTCGCAGCATTGACGAGCGAGACATTACATGGGAATTGTTTCAATAGTACTTCAAAGATAAATATCTGACAGAAAGATTTTACGATGATAAGGCCAAAGAATTCCATGATCTTAGGCTGGGCCAAATGACCATGGATGAGTACGTAACAAAATTTACATCTCTGTTACGCTACGTACCTTACCTTAGAGTGGAAAAGGCCAAGGTACAAAGATTTCTGAGTAGTTTGCCTGCCCCTATGAGGGAAAGAATAGAATTTGTTAACCCTCAAACGATGGATGAAGCTGTCTGAAAAGCACGCATGTGTTATCAGCAGTATAAGATTAAAGGGGATGGTGGAAAAGGATGGCAGCCCAAGAAAAACCAAAAGAATTCCTCTACTTTTAAAAGCAGTAAGGGCAGCCACTTTAAAGGGATAGGTCGGAACGCTGGTAGCAAACAGTTTAACAGGAACCATCAAAGAATCAAGTGGCCAGCTGAAGAAAAACCCACAGAGGCATCAAGCAAACCGAAGCAAGGGAAAAACTCAAAACCCCCCTTACAATGTTGGGGCTGTGGGGAAGCGCACTATTATAAGAACTGTCCACAAAGAAGAAGGAGTGAAAATGTGGCAAATTTGCAGGAGGCATCGACAGTGGGGGACGTGGGACGAAACATACCACATATAAACGCAGCTTTGGAGGATCGACAGGCTGATTTCCAGCCCACAATGATTGAACTGGAAGGTACTATGTTATCTAAACCTGTCTCGATTTTAATAGATCCTGGCGCTAGTTTAAGTTATGTAAGTCCTAAACTAGTGGAAATGTGCAATTTAAAAGAACAGAAATTTAAAAACCCTTGGTTAGTTCAACTAGCCATCGGAGCTAAACGCAAAGTGACTGCAAAAATTGCAAATTGCACTTTGGAAGTTGCAGAACAGCAACTGCAGGTAGATTTAAATATTCTACCATTGGGATCATATGATGTGTTGTTAGGAATGGACTAGTTGGAGAAACACTGGACCTTGGTGGATTGTAACGAAAAGATAATCTATTATAGAGCGCAGGATGGTACGCGTAAGGAGATTAAAGGAATTAAAAAGGCTGTACAATTATGCCCCATAACGGCCTCTCAAATGACCAAGTGTATTCGGAAGGGATGTCAGCTGTATGCAATTCAGGTAGGGTATGCCGGAGCTGAAGAAAAGGCTGTAGATATAAAAGATATTCCTGTGGTACAGGAGTACCTGGATGTATTTCCAGAAAACATTCCAGGACTGCCACCTAAAAGGGATATTGACTTCACTATTGAATTACTCCCCGGAGCCTCTCCTGTGTCAAGAGCACCTTACAGGATGAGTATACCTGAATTAACAGAATTAAAAATGCAGTTGCAGGAGTTGTTAGATAAAGGGTATATCCGGCCAAGTGTATCACCTTGGGGAGCGCCAGTCCTTTTTGTAAAAAAGAAGGATGGAACTTTGCGCATGTGTATGGACTACTGACAACTCAATAAGTTGACAGTTAAGAATAAGTATCCCTTACCCAGAATCGATGATTTATTCGACCAGGTGAGAGGAGCCAAGGTGTTTTCTAAAATAGACTTGCGATCGGGATATCATCAGATCCGAATCAAGGATGAGGATGTTTGCAAGACAGCATTTCGCACCAGGTATGAACATTATGAGTTTGTAGTGTTACCTTTCGGGTTGACAAATGCACCAGCAACCTTTATGAGGTTGATGAACGGCATTTTTCATCAATTTTTAGATCACTTTGTACTAGTCTTCATAGATGACATACTGCTCTACTCCAAGAGCGAAGAAGAGCATAAGGAGCATCTGAGAATAGTATTGGAGATACTAAGGAAGCATCAGCTGTACGCTAAATTCAGCAAGTGTGATTTCTTTAAACCAGAAATCCAGTATTTGGGTCATGTGGTTACAGCTGAAAGAATAGCGGTGGATCCCGAAAAGATTAAAACTATCATGGAATGGCGTGTACCACAGAATGTGGTAGATATCAGGTCATTCATGGGGCTGGCAGGATATTACCGACGATTCATCGAAGGATTTTCTAAGATCGCCTACCCTATTACATCTTCACAAAATAAAGACAGGTCTTTCAAATGGACGAATGAATGTCAAAACAGCTTTGAGAAGCTGAAACAACTATTAACCACAGCACCTGTGCTGAAAGTTGCTGACCCCAACAAAGATTATGTGGTGTGTACTGATGCCAGCAAGGAAGGAGTGGGTGCGGTGTTAACGCAGGAAGGCAAGGTAGTAGCCTATGAGTCCAGGGAATTGAAAGAACACGAACAAAAGTACTTTGCCTATGATCTAGAACTCACAGCCGTAGTACATGCTCTCCGAGTGTGGAGGCATTATCTACTGGGCAAAAGGTTCATACTCAAAACATACCACAGCAGTTTGACTAAATACTTTAAGCAGGCAGATTTAAACTCTAGGCAAGCAAGGTGGAATGCCTTCTTGAGCGAATTTGACATGGACATACAACATGTTAAAGGTAAAGAAAACCGAGTTGTAGATGCCCTGAGTAGGAAATTGCATGGGATCTATGCAATGTATTCCAGCCAACCTGTGAGCCAGCTAACAGAACAAATAAGGGAAGAGGCCCAGAAGGACCCAGAATATCAGTTTTTATGGCAGCAGATGGAAGAGGATCAGAAGCTAGGTAAGCCATCCGAGTATGGAAGCAATGAGGATAAAATGCTAATGTTTCGCAGAAGGACTTATGTTCCTAATCGTGCAAGTCTCAAGGGGTTAATCCTGGATGAATACCATCGCAGCAACTACGCTGGTCATCCTGGATATCAGAAGATGCTCTCGGTAATTAGAAAGATATATTATTGGCCCGGTATGCGCAGAGACATTGCGGAATATTTGAGTAAGTGTTTAGAGTGCCAGCAGGTTAAAGTAGAGCACCGGCACCCAGCGGGGCTACTACAGCCTATACCCATTCCCGAATGGAAATGGGAAGTAATCTCTTTAGATTTCATCACAAGCTTACCTAGAACAAGGAAGCAAAATGATTCAATCATGGTAGTGGTGGACAGATTAAGTAAATCTGCCCACTTCATACCTGTGCAATCCACTTACAAGACAGTACATATTGTAGACATATTTATGAGGGAAATCTTTAGGTTGCATGGCATACCTAAGACCGTGATTTCAGATCGGGATGTTAAGTTTACCTCTGCATTTTGGAAAACCATGTTCTCAGGTTTAGGAACTCAAATACACTTCAGCACTGCCTATCACCCTCAAACTGATGGGCAGACAGAGCGAGTGAATCAAGTGTTGGAGGACATGCTGCGCATGTATGTAATGCGGCAGCCAGCTAAATGGGAAGACTACCTCCACCTGGTGGAGTTTGCATATAACAATGGCTTCCAAGAATATCTGAAAATGAGTCCCTTTGAAGCATTGTATGGACGAAAGTGCCGTACCCCAATTAACTGGAGCAGCCCAGAGACGAAATTGATGTTGGGACCAGAAATGCTGGCTGAGCTAGAAGCTGAAGTAAAAAGAATAAGGCAAAATTTGAAGGCCGCGCAGGACCGAAAAAAGATCTTTGCAGATAAGAAAAGATCTTATCGCGAATTCGGAGTGGGTGACCACGTATATGTTAGGATTAAGCCAAAAAGAAGTACCTTAAGGTGGACTGCTTGCACCAAGTTAGCCCCTCGTTACTGTGGACCCTTCCAAATTCTGCAAAGAGTGGGACCAGTAGCCTATAGGCTAGCTTTGCCTAGTCATATTAGAGTACACAACGTGTTCCACGTATCCTTGTTAAAGCGATATGTGCATGATGAAAAACATGTAATTCATTGGAAAAGCATTCAGGTAGGAAGATAGTATGGAAATAAGTCCTAACTGAGCTATTAAATCAAAATTTGAATGTACTGATTGGTAATCTTGTTGTTGCTTTTCAGGTAGAACCGGACGGAGAATTTCTGGTAGAGCCGCTACGCATACTTGATCGTAGAGAAATTGAACTCCATAAAAGAGTAGTTGCTCAGGTGAAAGTGCAGTGGAAGCACTTTGGACCTGAGGAAGCTACTTGGGAGGATGAAAAGTTTGTGCAGGAAGCTTACCCAGAACTCTTTGCAGAGATGGGCTGAAAACACCGAGGACGGCATTACTTCCAGGGGGGGAAGTTGTGACAGCCTCATTAAGAGTTAATTAACATGAATAAACTGAAAGACAAGTTGTTTATTTTATTATTTTGTTTAAATTACTTTTGGTATAGGAAATTCAAAAAAACACATGTTACTTGGAATTACTGAGTTAGAAAATAAAGAAAAAAGAATCTCTTAAACTGTTGGTAAAAGTATCCAAGAATGGGTGGTTGGGAACAGTTAGAAGACAGTTACCTACCCTCCACGGATAAAAGAAAATCCCAGGAGAGGGATAGGGGTTCTGTAAGTTTCTGGAAAAATGGTAAGTGCAGGATTCTCTAGAGCTGGGTAAAAGACCAGTGGAGAAGCAGTCACTGAAAAACCATAAGACCAGATCTGTCTGTGGCTGGATAGGCCATCCAGAGGTCATGACAGAAGCTTATTCTTGGTTCTCGTGGCACTGATTGACATTCTGGAGCTAGGGGGCAAGTGGAGGACGTTATTGCCTCCCTTGATGGTTGGGAGGACCACGGTTTTAAGAGTTAATGTGCTTCTGTCAGATAAGTAACACAGACAGACCTAGACTTTAAGTATTGATGTTCTGGTTATGTTTAGCAAATGATAAAAGAATAGAAATTTCAGATCTTTTGTTATCATAGGAGTAATGGAAACCTCGTAGGTACAATGGTTTAATTACAGTTATTATAATGCTGGTAATCCTACAGTTAATTAACAGCTCAACTGGAAAGACGAAATCTTACATGAAATAAATGTTCTTTATGCACAGTACATGGTATAACATTGAAGATCAAGAAAATATCAATGTTTCATAATCAATATATGTAGACAGTGGAATCGAGTTAACAGATATTGTATCTAGTGTTAAGAGGAAACAAAAGTATATGTATACATGAATCGAATTTCAAGTTACAGTAGTGAGTAAATCGAACTATCGGGATAATAAAAGAGACATGGGTATCGACATGCAATGGTAGTAACCAATGATAAACCCCGGATAAGATAGTAGACAACATTTAGTGCTTATATATAAATTCTTTTCCTATAACAGTCGAAAGAGAGATATTAATGGTTGAACTTGTAGGGCTGGGCAGGGTGGAAACCCTACCCTACCCCCTGTTCCTTTTTATTCTCATATAACTATACGCGGCCGAGACAACGGCGGCTGGAACCGTAAAGCACAATAAGACCATTAACCAGAGAAAACTAATGCTACGTATGATTGCAAGAAGTAGATAAGACTAAAATCACCCATGGGTTATGCACTTAGAAGCGTAACAGTCATGCATAAATTTGCGGTCTGTAGAGTAAGGTCGAGAAACCAATAGAAAGACATAAAACACAGTTAACTGTCGTAAACAATAAATAACCATCGGAATACCAAAACCAGGGTAAAGCCGAGAGCAGCTTCCCTGTATAAAACCCAGATTAATGTTCAAAATGGTACAGCTATCGAAATAGCAGAACATGCACATAAATAAACCTGCAAATAGTACTTAAATAAAACCCTTAAAGGTACATTGTCAGCAACAGGAGAAAGTTAGGTATATCATGACATACATCGGGAATAGACAGCGTAATGTTGTTCCGTTAAAACCATAAATTGCTATAGTAGAGTCAACAGAGGTTGCTCTCACGATATAAAAGTCAGATTGTTCTACGGAAATATCAATAAAAACTTCTGAAACAAACTTCGGCAGGGAACAAATAAAACCCTAGTAAGACTCTCTACGCCCTAACTTCAACGACACGGTGATGCAGAGAGTATGCTCTCCGTCAACCAAATTTTAGCTTCACGCTCGGAAGATTGGCAGGGTACCTGTGAAAAAGAAGCGTTAATTAGTCTCTCCTACGGCCCAGCAAACGGCGAGACCGACAACATATTGTAAGGTTCAATGAAGGATTCTCTCACCTGTTTCTGCAAGGAAAACGAGAGGGACATTTGTTAATTAAAACACAAAGGACAGTAGACTAGTGGACAAGCGAAGCGGGTAAATAAACTCACCTGACAGGCGGATTTCGACTTGCCAAACAAAACCCCGTCTGCAAAAATCGACAGGAGAGTTAGAACGTTCATTCCTGAGAGCCAAATGATGTTATTACCATTAAACAGCTGGTAAGATGTGAAACGAAGGACTCACCTGGTGAAACCCCGTGGTGGGCTGGAGCTAGTGTAACCCACCGGGTAGAAGCATTGAACCTGGAAGTGAGAACCTGCGAGAGAACCCCAAACAAACTCTGTGTTAGAGAAGAAGATTAACCATTACGCAGAGACACGCATGAGCCGAGTAAAGAGGAATCAGAGGGTTACATATAAGAGTGTAACTGGAAGTCATCTGGAGCAGGTCCGAGATAAGATCACCTTAAGCATGGAAGGTCGGTTAAACCGGAGGAACGCCAGTTATACGCGCGCCATGGATCTGAGCAACAGAAGGCGAAGCATCCATGAAACGAAACTGTGTTTACCGAAGAACCTTTCCTCCCTATACCCGAGAAAGAATGGATTGATTGCTTATCCGTTCCCGCCATAAACCACATGTACAGCAGTAAAACTCTAAGCCGACACCTGTACTCAGCGCGTGGAGCCGAAAGCCATTTGGCTGGTAGTAATTACTGTTATATGATAAAAATTTAAGTAATGACAATGTTGGGGAATCGAGGAGATCTCCTCAGCGGATCTCCTGTGATCCCAATTTTCCCATCATTAAATTCTAACACACCTTTGTACCGTGGAATATGTTATATGTTTTCGTGGACATTTAAACCATGTGTTACATTAACATATCGCTCAATATATGTGTAATGATAACTCTGCTCATAGTAATACAAACAAGATTGTATTTTAGTCTCGTGGACTTTATATGCTATGTTAGATTTAAAACTGTGATATTTATAATAATTTGATATTTGTTATGGTATGTGAAGTTTTCAGTACCATGGATAATTTTTTTTTATTTATGGTAAGTCTGAATTGGTAATTTTTAGTTTAGATGTGACATCCATGTAAAATCATGGTTTGATGCAGTTCATTTTTCTTAAGCAACTGACTTACTCCATTCCATTTTATTTCAAAATATAAAAATTCTTATAACGAAACGATGTGATGGGTTCGAATAAAATCTCAGATATTATGGCCTTTTTGGGTTTGAAATACTATGTAATAATTCTGTCAAGGAAAACTCGACATAAAGAATCAAGAAAAACAGAAAGCCGGCAGGAATTATGTTTTGGTAAATTTTATTCGGGGTAATTAGATTAGCATGTTAAGTATGTGGTTTGAGGTACAAATTTTTCTATTAATCATCTTGTGGGTAGCAAATTGGGTATTTGTAAGTTTATCTAAAAATTAATTATCATAGTAGCGTTCTGAAGTAACTTTTATTAGTTATCATTTTATCAGTTATCAATTCCTCTAATACCAAAATTATATATATTTTCAAATGAGAAAATATTTTCAAAATACTTCTAATTTCAAAATAAATGATCTGGGTATTTAAGAAGAAAGAGAATTGATATAAAAATAATTGAGCAGTTCACATTCAATAGATGATTAGGGTTTTTTTTGCGTATAATATCCTATCACGTGTGCATTTGCTATTTTTCCATGATCTTATATCGATCATTTGCATTATATAATAGGTTTTTTCATCTCTATGGAATTAGCACAATTACATGATATGATATAGGAAAATAAAAAAGAATGATTGTACATGATAGATAAACAATATATACATAATCTACAATATTTTTCTAAATAGTAGAATTTCTTAAACTTATTGGTTATAGTTAATGGACATGCATGGATATTTTGACTAAGGTTATTTTTTAGTTACTAGGAAAGGAATGTGCATTTTTTATATCTAATTTCTTCATATTAATTTAATAAAAAAATAATTTTAAACTTTGATTTTTTGTCTTTTTGATGAAATGTGTTTAACATGCTTTTACATGACTTGAGTTTAATATTATTTGGATGAAATGTGTTTAACATGTTTTTACATGACTTGAGTTTAAGATATAATTTAGAGTTGTTCAATAATCCCAACTATGCGTTAAAATCATTACTTGGATTTTAGTTATTCATTTGGATCTTTTGTGAACATATTTCCTTGACTTTTGTAATAGTATTGAATATGTGTAAAAAGTCTCATTCAACCACCAAATTTATCCATCCTCTAGTAGTTGTTAGTCATAGGCCTTTCATAATTACTTATCATTTTGAGTTATTTTTGTCTTGTTCTTTTGATTCAAAAGGCATAGAGACATAGATAATTTCTTCCTTTTTATTTTTGAATATTCATCCTATTTCGTCAAGCCTAAGGTTTCCTAAGATTGAGGTACCATCAAAGTTGAGGTTGATGATTCATTGAGGTAGGGATGTACACCCTTGCAGAGTAGGAGTCTTTGTCAATTTGGAACTACTTTAAAAGGAGAAAGAATTTAAATTAACCTTCCAACTCATTAACATGTTTTCCTCCTAAGAATTTATTTCTCTACTATTACTTGTCCACTTAGTTTCCTTTGTGATTTTTTTTATAGTAGCTTCATTATTTTTCTATATCTTGTTGCTATTTTAGCTGCAATACTTGTTCACCTGGCTTCCTTTATGGATTTTGTTTTAAAAATATGGTTAATTATTTCCTTACACATATTATGAAGTCTCCAATGTCATATATGATATGATTTAGAACTCTAATTTGAAAGGGATTTCAAGTCCAATTTTCCAATGTTTGAGAAATGTTACTCCTCTACCTGCTTCATGTTCTCATTAAAAGTGTTTTCAAATCCTATAAAGTTTTGATAAATCTACATTGGTTAAATATGTTCTCTACAGGTTTTGATGTATTATGACAAATAAGTAAATATATAGCATCCTTCAAATATATTTTTTTACAACTAGCTACAAAATTCAAACCACATTTTCCTAAAGAATAAGGTATTATATTTTCCCCTAAATTCTCTTTGGTAGTAGATAAATAATTAATTGAACAAGAATGAAAGTTTTCATTTATAACAATAAACATTAACTTAAGGAAGATACTATACAAAAGAGTCACTAGAAAATATGTAAGGGAGCTACTCCATCTTGAAAGAATCACTAGAAAATATTTAAAGGAGCTACTCCATCTTGAAGAACTCAAGGTAAAATATATTTGTAAAGTAATTGAAGATCAAACATAATAGTTAGAGCATGTCATTTTACTAGGAATAAAGTTAATAATAAGAGGATAAATTTAAAAAAAAAAAACATATTAAAGGTTGAACCATATTGACACCCTCATTATCAAGAAAGTAGGAAAGAAAGACATAAATGTTGACATCAACATAAGTTGGAAAGAAAGACATAAATATTAACATCAACATTACTTGAGAGAAAATGTTAGAATTAACAATATTCATAGAATAGGGTCTTCACATACCATTATGTGATAACATCTTATCAAAGACCAACAACTACCATAAAAGTGAAGAAGTTACAAAATATATATATATATATATATATATATATATATATATATATATATATATATATATATATATGAAAAGTTATAAATTAATAAGAATCTAGAATGAAAAGAAATGAATATGGATGGATGGATAATCAATTAGAAATTATGAATATAAAGAGATAGTATTATTTGGTTGGTCACATGTGAAACACTTAACTTCAAAACCTTGAGGACAGATTTTTAATATTGTAGAACATTAATATAGATATATATGAGGTTTTATGTGTGTGGCCGAATATGACTTATAATAGGGGCATATATGTTATTATATCTGTGGCATTATAAGTTAGTGAAGTTAGAGCCCACCAGGAAACTTTATCCATAGGTCTTGCTTGTAAAAATGACCATTCTTAGCATAAGTTGATTTTTAGTTATGTGGTTACTGTTTGCCACATAGTTATCAAATTTGATCGAATTGACCAAAAAGTTTGAAAATTCGTTTAATTTTTCTGACGACAGAAAAACTATTTCATATTTTGTAGGCAGGTAATTTTCCTATTTTATATGCAGGAAATCCTTTTATAGGCAGTGCCCCTCAGAGTCAAATCGATGGCGAGGGTTAATTTTTCAGATGACAAGAAAACTAGCTCATATTTTATACGCAGGAAAACCTTTTATAGGCAGTGCCCCTCAGAGCCAAATCGATGGCGCCGGAAACCTATGTACAAAATGGGAACTCAGGAACTCATTGTTAATTTGGCAAATTTCATATTTTCAATATAGGTATTGTCTGACAGGATTTAGAAAGCCCAGCAAATCGGAAATTTAAGGCTGCTGAATCCTGTGTATAAAATGGTAACTAATTGGTAATTTTTTTATTTTTCAATTTAGGTATTGGCAATTCCTCTGCCCAGTTAGATTACTCCATTGTTTTATAAGATTTAGAAAAATTTTAAAATCGAAAAAAAGAATAGTATTTTATTTTGGATGGTAGAGTTGAACCTATTAATTGGTTTTTTAAATATATTTATATTATAAGTAACTCAAATAAATAAGTTTAAAATATTTAATTTTTAAATATGTATTTTTTTTAAATAAATTTAATTAAAAATAAGAAAGATTTGAAAACAAAAAAATCAATTGTGATTTTTTTTAATGAGTTATAGTTTTAAAATTATTTATACTAACTAAAATTGTTAGAAATGATTTAAATTTCAAAATAAATATGAAGAAAATACAGAAAGCATTATTGTTACATGAAAAATATATATTTTTAAATGTTTAAGATGTATATTGTCCAATTATTTTTTAATTAAAAAAATTACATTTCATTTTTATCATATTCGAATCTGAATCTGAATCCATATTCGAATCCGAATCCATATGTATACAAATTTTTATCATATTCGAATCTGAATCCATATTCAAATCCAAATCCATATGTATACAAATCCAAATTCATATATATTCAAATTTGAATCTGTATTAGAATCCCTATTCAAATTCGAACTTGGTACCTATAGTTTTCTATATATGTTGATGCCTCTACTCCGGTTCAGCGAGTATTCATATATGTAGATCTCATAGACTTATCCAAAAACTATAAGTTTAGCCTGTATTCATGTAAGTTCAGCGTGTATTCTGTTGATGACCCCTTTATATAATATATTCTTCAAACAATATAAAGACCGAAACGAAGGTAAACGTGTACATATGTCCTAGTCCAGAGCAGCAGTATCCTGCGACAGAAAGATGGAGGTGGTTTTCACTCGAACTGAGGAGAAGACGATCAATTCTCAAAGCCATATAGAAAACCCATTGCAGAATGCACACACCTTCAATAATATTAAAAGCTCTAGATTCCAGTTGATATCGGTTATCAGTTCCAAAATTGAAAGAGAGGGACGACATCCTACAACTATTTAGATTTAATGATTTTTGGCTATTGTAATTTCGTATGTTTTTGTGGAAGAATTGTAGGACTATAAAATATGAACAACCACGGGCAAATTCTTCTGTCCGTTGCAAACTCCAAGTTACCAATCTCAGTATCTCTTATTTCGTCTTATATATGTCAAGGTATCTGCATCTTTACCAAGTTTGAATTCGATTCGAATTCAGATTCTATTCTACTAAAATTTAGTATAAAATAATTTGGTATTATATATTTTATAATTTTTAAAATCAGCATAATTATTTTAGTAATTGTGGTTCATATAATTCAGTTTGGCTCATTTTCGTATGCCTATTTACATTAAAGAGGGCATATGTCATTCATCAATTTATATTGTAGTAGCATTAGTTATGGACTCAGTGCATGGGGTGGATTTATCCTTATTGAATATGGTTTATGTTAGCCAACTAGTTACAAATAGTGGTGAAGTGTTAACCATGGTTTACTATGTTTGCCAAGGGTTGTTAATGGTTGACCATGGTTGATTATGTTTGCCAAGGGTTATTAATAGTTGAGCATGGTTAAAGAGTGTTGATGATGTTGACCACAGTTGATGAGGTTGAACTAGGTTGAACATAGTTGATTAAGGTTGACAAGGTTAACCATGGTCAACCATTAACGTAACATTGTCCTTATGTTACGTTAATCTAACAATGTTGCATTAATGTTAATGATTGTTACATTGTTAGATTCTTGTTACATTAATATTGACCATGGTTAGTGTTACATTAATGTTGATATTAATGCTACATTAATGTTTATAATAATTATTACATTAATGGTTAAAGAGGATTGATGTGGTTGACCATGGATGATCAAGGTAGACCTTCATGATCAACTAAGGTTGACCTTAGTTGAGTATGGTTAGTTATGGTTGACATTGGTTTATCATGGTTGACCTTATTAACCATGGTTGACAAAGGATGTAAATGATAGATTATGGTGGAATAAACATGACCATTGATGACTATGTTGACCATGCTTAACTTGGTGACCATGTTTTACAATGGTGACCATTGTTGAGCTTGTTTCACAAAGTTTGACTATGATTAACTATGGTTGAACATGGGCCAACGTGGTTGACCATGGCTAGCAACATTTAACTGTAAATGATTATTCTTGACCATGTGGGCTATGGTTGACAATGTATACCACCCATCCATGTTTAACCTTGGTTAATTATCTTAACCATGTTCATCATCGCCAAGCATCATTTAACCAAGTTTATTGTGGTTGACCATGTTTTCTATGCTTGTTTATGGCTAAAAATGGATGAAAATGTCGACCACGGTTGACTAATTAAAGTATGTATAGTCATGTTGATCATGGTTGACTATAGTTGAGATAGTTTGAGCTGAATATGGTTGAACTTATTGACTATATTTGACCATGGTGAGAATGTTTGACCAGTGTTGAGTTGACCATGGTTGATTATGGTAACTTATGGTTGACAATAGTGAACATCATTGTCAATGTTTAACTACAAATCCTTGTGGTTAACCATGTTGACTATGGTTAATAATTTTTAACCATGGTTGATCATGTTGACCACTTGACCATGTTTGACAAGGGTTTCTTTTGCTATGCATGTTGTCCATATCTAAGCATGTTTGACCAATTTTCTTGTCGTTTACCTTGGTGTCTATGATTTACTATGATTTTCCATGGATGAACATGTTAACCAAGTTTGCCCATGGAAAACCATGGGTGAACGTGGTTAACATAATTAACTCTTGTTGACCATAGTTGACCAGGATAATTGTATTTCACTAGCATTAACATTGAATTTTTCATGTGATGTGTATGTTATCCATCACATTACAATGCTAATTTTTGCTCATATTAATGGGAGACTGAGTTTTGTTTGTTACATCACAAAATAGGTAATTTTTTTCAAAAAGCGACATCATTTTTTGTTCGTCACACATGATGTCAATTTTGTTCATCACATTATAACATCAATTTGTATTCATCATATTGTCAGGATGAATTGTTTGTCACAATATGACAATTAATTTAATTCCTCACATGCACTTATGCCACTTATGTTCAACACATTGTCATGTCTATTTTTTTTATTAGATTGTGACATTGATATTTATTTTTCACATTGTAATTTAAATATTTTTCATCATAATGCAATATTTGTATTTTTTAATCACATTGCAAGTAAATTGTGTTCATCACATTACAACATTGTATCATTTGACCATGTTTGACAATGGTTTACCCTATTTGTTCATGCTTAACTATCGCTAACCATGGATGACTATTGGAGAACATAACTGACCATGGGTGACTATAAGTGAAAATATTTAACTGTGATTCTCAATGCTTAATTGTATATGAATATGCTTGACCATGGTTATGAAGGTTTAACTTTAGATGATAAAATTTGATGATTTTTTAGTGGGTTAACTAAAAAATCTAAATCAATCTAATAGGTAAACTTAGTAAACCTAGGTCACCTTAGTAAACCTAATAAACTTAGGTTAAACTAATAAATATAGTTCAATTTAATAAACCTAGGTAAACCTAGTAATCCTTGGTCATCCTAGTAAACCTCGTAAACCTATATTAACCTTGAAAGTAAGGTTAACCTAATAAAACATAGGTCAACCTAGTAAACCTAATGATCCTAGGTCAACCTAGTCAACCTAGGTCAACCTAGTAAATGTGGGTCAATAATGTCACACTATGAGATTGCTCATCACATTGTGTCGAAATTTTTTGTTTTTCAAATTATGACCTTGTAAACCTAGGTCAACTTAGGCCAACCTAGTAAACCTAATAAAATTATCTTAACCTAATAAACCTAGTAAAATTAGATCAACCTAATAAACCTATTTCAACTTAGTAAACCTAAGTTAACATACCTAGCCATAGGTCAACTTAGTAAACCTAATAAACCTAGGTCAACCTAGCAAACCTTGGTCAACCTAGTAAACTTAGGTCAACATAGTAAACCATAGGTAAACCTTGGTCAATATAGCATACCTAGGTCCACCTAGTAAACCATAGGTTAACATATTAAACCTAGGTCAACCTAGTCAACCTAGTAAACCTAGATTAACCTAGGAAACAAAGCCCAACAATGTTAGATTATGACAATGTTAGCTCTTCATCACATTGTGTTATCAAACTTCAATTACCAGTATGCCCACAAGGGTAGCTCAATTGATGATTTTCATGTTATGAAGTATTATATAAATCATGAGATTCAATGTTCAAATCCCTTAGGTCAAACCAAACAAAAAAAGAGAAATTACCAATATGAAAATCCATCATTAAAACAAAAAAAAAATATTATTTTTTACTACAAACTTATATATATCATTTGATTTAAAATATATACATTATTTCAACATAATTTTTTTTTTGTAAATTTGTCCAAATATTTATATTGATAACTCAAAATATTACATGAGATATTATATTGAAAGCTCTTCAATCCTTCAAAAATTTCAGAGTAAGGTGAGCTCATCATACAAATTCCATACACTAGTGCACTGTAGACAATTTTTTAACAAAAAGTGGCGAAAGGTGACTCCACCATATCAGCTACTTAAAATAAGACATCTTTGACAAAATTTTACGAAAAGTGACTGCCTAACCTGCCTAACAGCATATCGAGAATACTATTGTTTATAGAAATAAAAACCAGACGAGTATGAATTGTAGACATACTAAAACATATAGTGTAATAATATTTAAGTAGAAACTCATGAGTATGTAGGTTCCTTCCACCTTGAAAACTTAAATTGATTACTTAATAAACATTTTAGTTGAGAATAATAATTGGGGAGTGCGAGGAGGCGTTTGCATGGGAATTGTTCAAAGGAATATCATAATTTGCATGAATAGTGTTGAGAGGCATGACATTGAGAAATGTGCCTCTTCCTTATGGTCATTTTAATCAGTGTCTAACTCTCATGCTACAAAACGTTCCACACGACTCAAAATTACCACTATATCATCAAGGTTATATCTGATGTCCCACAACATGTGCTTTATCTCTCCTGGCCAACATAGAGTTTTTAGTTATAAACTTGCTTATCACGTATAACCATGCTAAGTAGTTTCTCCATTTGACGATGGTGAGTGATGGAGTGAAAAAAATGAATTCTTCTTCTCTAAAACTTTCCTGGATCCGACACCCATTTAAAACTACTTCCACTTATCTCTGAGTCAAAGAAGTATTTGTGATCTCCAAATTCCTTGGCTTCCAGATTTAAAGTTTCCTTTCTAACCTGAAGAGGGGCAGACTCAAATAAATTCACCACTCTTTCCCATCCAAAACGGTGCATGTGCCTTGATGATGACACCCCTGGAGCACCACCCCATTGGATAAGTAATTGCTGGCATGGATCCATGTAATATCTGCAAATAAAACACTTGAATATGAACACATAAAAATAAACAATGACCCAAGTAGTGTATCGATAAGAGTGTAATCTCACTTGGATGAAGAAGGAAAGATTGACTAGGGGACAAGAGAAGAATGTTGGATACCACAGGAGTAAGAGATAAACTTTGAAATCCCACTATGATGATTGTACCAAAATTGTGATAACTTGCAAAGACAAGGGTTGGGAGAGTCGAAAACTAGTTTCAAACCAAATGGAAAATGACTAGAATACCAAACCCCACAAAAAAGCACTGGCCAATTAAAGGAAACTCCAACTAGGTCAGAGGATTGTATAGACATTGGGGATAAAATGACCACCAATTCAAAGGACGAACCAATCCCCATGTTGTGCAAAAACAAAAAGAAGAACATTTAGAAAAGACACTACCCTCGATAACAAAGAAGTAAGAAACTCGGCGATGAGAATGACCACGAAAAATACCTAGTGCAAGGAATGGAGGGTATTTAAGTGGTAATTGACCTTCAAACATGTTTACAACCATATTCCTTAGCCACCCTTTGTAAAAAGTCAAAGAGGCTTGGAGACGACGAGCTACCACGACCTTGACAACCAGATGACCAACTTTCCACAACCCTGTGAGCAACTTAAGGCCTATATAACGAATTTTGAATACGAGGAGACTGATACCATGAATGAAGTGAAAGCCATAGAACCTAGATGACAAAGGTCAAGTGTCCCGGATGAACCTGAGCTCCACCAACCGAAGGCAATGCTGCATGATGAGCTCATAAATGAGAATAACTCACTATCAAAATGTTTGCTTCCTGTAACCAATCAGCCATGAAAGGAGCTTGCCTTATTAAATAATATAGAAGGAATGATCTTGTTGATGATCTCATAGTGTATGACGACATTGAACCGAAGCTGAAAGCATTTAATTTGAGGGGGGATCGACAGGTGATCCCCATTACATGGAGCGTGGAAGCGCCACATGCATTCCATGTGGGGCCAAGTGTAGGGCCTGGTTCTGACATCGAGGTTGTCGAACCTTTGGCCATACAAAAAACGCACAAGTGAGGCATTACCATTATTGAAAAGTTATGTTGGTAGAAAACTCCTCCGAGGAGCCAGTTTTTTTTTCAACAAGAAAAAAACTTAACATATTCATTAAAAAGGTGTTTGATATAGTAATGGAGAATGAAAATCATCATCATAAAACAAAATTGGGTAACATATAGCCATGATTGGCACAAAAACAAACAAAAATTCCAAAATTCACAGTGAACATTTCTAACCCCCCTCCTCCGTGTCGAGAGCTACTAATAACAACCACTAGAAATAAATGACCGAATAAGCACCCTATCGGGGGTCAACACCCATATTCATTACGAATAACTCCACATATTCGATAAATTTTTTAACTATGGCCTTTCATATGGGTCATTTAATTTTCAACACCATAAAAATTAAATGACCAATATGAAAGGCCATAGTTAAAACAGTTATCGAATATGTAGAGTTATCGTTAATGCATGCACATTGCTCCTATTAATGTTGGAATATGTAATTCCTACTTGTCTTCATTTGTGATTCTCTCTATTTATAGAGTCTGTTCCTATTTGATAGGTTAGTTCCTAGTTTGGTGTGAGGTTGAGATATTCTCTCAACCAAATTATTGTGCGTCTAAGATAGCTTCTATATATTGAGACAATTCCTCATGTATATATGTAACTTGATTTGATTAATGAATTAGAGATTGTATGCTTAGTTTCTAAGTTGGTATCGGAGCCTGTTTGGGCCTGGCCTTGGCCCCTCTTGGGCTGAGGGAAATAAAATAATATATGTATTGTTTTTAGTTTGTCCATCAGTATACGTGCTCTAAGAATTGAAACACGTTGCACTACTGAGCCTGCGCTCTGCGTGGAGAGGTACGTTGCTTGAGTCTGAACACCTGCCCAAGCTTGTTGAGCTCACGGCCTTGCAGCTTATGCAGGATTAGACTGCCAACAACCCTGTTCCACGAGCACTATCCATGAGCGATCGTTTGCCATCCTCTCTCTCGGTTGAAGCATCGTATTATGGTTCCAAGTCTTTCTATGATCCGATTAAGAAGAGATTGTGGTGGGATCTGAGAAGAAGAAGAGAATCATTTTGTTGTGAGCCACTAACGCTGCAGCACGAGATAGGATTTTTCAGGCGGAGTGATTTTTTTTTACAAGAAATTATTCATTCAAGGTTGACTCTTCTTTCCTGTGGTCCATTATGTAATACGTTAGAGATATTCAAACGTATGATCTATTGCCACCATATTACTGCTTGTAAACCCAAAGAGATGAGGATTTTATGGAATCTGAAATCGTGACAAGAAGATGATGCATATGTTTCGCCTATGGAAAATAGTGAGTGCATATAGAACTTGGCGGGCCTTTTATTCGGTTCGAGTCGCATCAGGGTTTTCCCAATTTTGTGTGGCCAAGGCTTGGCCAGCTAAGATGAATCAGTGTAGGATAGATAATATGAATCAATGTAGGAGAAGATTCATGTGAGTCCGTTCACTGGTGGCGTCTCGTGGGTGTCACACATGGGATTCTGTTTTCATGGTGGATACAGAGGTTGAAGAGAGCCGAGGCAGAGTCTTTCTTTGCCATGGGATTTCCATCCCTAAGGAGATTGACCAAGGGTGGTAATGGTGCCCAAAGCCCCAATTTTTGCCTTGTTTTCATGTTCCACCTTGAACTATTGCAAAGAATCTAGAAACCTTGTCTACAGCCTTTGCTGGGAGTATTGATTTGGGCATGGAATGTGTATTACGGGGATGTCTGTTTGGCAATGTTTCCCTCTAGTGATTTGATGTTGCTGATCATTGGAGCATATTGATCTCGGAGAGAGGGTGGTGAGCCTTCGTGGTTGTGATAAGCCTACATGGCTGTGATAAGCCTTTGTGGCTGTGGTGAGCCTTCGTGGCTGTGGTGAGCCTTCGTGGCTTTGTTGAGCCTTGGTGGCTGTGATAAGCCTTGGTGGCTGAGTTGAGCCTTGGTGGCTACATTGCATCTCCTCAAGGGTGAGCGCCTGAGCGATGGAGGTGAATTACTACTTGTCGAAATGTGAACTAGCAAGCGGGTGAAAGGGTGTTGCTAGTGCATGTTCATGAAGCAACGTGGAGCGATTAGTTGTTAGTGATCTGATAGGGATCAGATCGAAGAAAATTTGTAGTGTATGATCTTGGATATGCCCACAACAACAGTGTGGGCAGTGTTCTGGTGAACTGAAATTCGGGGCAGTTTGTCTGCAGCAATGAATGGCATGGCCATGTGTTGAACATTTCCATGTCAGTTTTTTTTTCTTCATGGATATTGTATTACTTTCATGGTTATCGCTTATACTTATATTGTCATTTGGTATTTTTTTTTTGTTTTGTATGGGTAAATGTGGACAAGTCTTGGAAATTTGTATAAATATTGAGATTTGCGACCTCAATATGATGTCATTCTGTTAGAATTCTCAACTTTAATTCATGACAGGTAAAACATGGAGACCAAGACCAACTTGCCAAAGTAAAATGAAGACGCCAAAGACTCAAAAGTACAAAGCCAAAGTAATGGTGTGTTCCAGCATATGAATGGTGCGGTGTTTGTGGAGGTGAATGGTATGGTGAGTGGCAAAGGAGGATGGAAAATCAAGTTTGTGAGAGTTTTTTTTGTGTGAGTTTCTTGGAATAGACTTATGACCATGAGTATGAGTCACAGTTTGTAATTAGAAGCAAATCTACATGGCATTTATTGTTTTTACGTGCTATAAGACCCAGAGAGGCATGCATACCCCTTTGTTATATGTTCCCTCTGTCAGAGATTTCTAACACCCTGGAAGAGTGTGTCATGCCATATGGATACACTTGGGTGGGTTGTATTGGTTTTAGACTCCATAAGGTGAAATTTTATATCAAGGGGGAGTTAATCGAGAGGTTGGATGAACCATGTATATGAAGGACTTCCTAGTAGACAGGCAGTTGCAACAGTTGGGAACCCATGCATTTCTGTAGATGTTTGTTCCTTTATATGGACATCAACAATAGCATGAACAAGATACAAAGTGTAATTACCAAACAGGACCACTTGTAGATTTTGCAGATGGATATTGAGACAAGTAGTCATTAAGGGGGAGTGTTGGAATTAATGGATAAAGTCATAATTATATTATTGTTATGATGATGATATGATTGAGATGCTAAGATTAGATCTCAAGTCCTAATATCTCAAGAGTGGTTGAAACCATCTCGTTAGTTTGAAAGCCTATATAATTAAGGCTCATCTGACTCAATAGTCAGAGTGTGTGTATGAGTGTTTGTACACACTCCAGGTTTTCACTCGGAGAGCCATTTAGCTTATATTCACTTTTTTTATCATGGTATCAGAGCGCATAAGATGAGAGGTCTGTGTGCCTGCGTTGTGTGTAGAATTTAAAGTGTTTTTTATTTCCTGTTTGCGTGTAGAGGAGTAGAGCTTGTATGAAATTTGGGTCGAATGTTGGTGAGGAAGAACGCTGCCTCCTTCATACGTTGCCTGTAAAGACGTTTGCTGGAATGCTGCCAAGAGGCTCTGTTGGGCTGCCTACACAACAATCTCAGCTACGTTGTGCTGAGTGTTGTGTGTTGCGTCAATTACGTGGATGCTGAGCTACCTATAGGTTCTACAGTTTGAAACTATTCCTGGTCTAAGTGTTCTTGCAAGGGAAAAAATATAGGGAGAAAATGGGTCATCAAAGTAAATTTAAAGTCTCGAAAAAAATTCAGGAGAAAGCATCAACGGAGAAGTGCAAAATATTGTGTTGCATAATTTTGTGATTTGTTTCAGGTTGACAGTGATGGACCAGCTGCTGATCAAGGTGCAGATTTGGAATTTGGTGAGATTATTAAATGGTTAATGCCATATTTACCATCTTTTTCAGGTATGAATTATGAAAGCTGGGCAAATTAAATGAAAACAGTACTATGGAAGGTAAATTTACTGGATTATTTCGAAGATGTTATTAATGATAGTGGAGATACATTAGTATTAAGTCTTATAACATCTGCAGTAGATGCCGACATCATACTCAGAATAATATATGAATATGGAGAGATTCCTAGTACAAATTTTCTATGGGATGTTTTAGAGATGAAATATTGTTTGAATGAGGGAAATGATGCTGAAGATATTGCTATTGATAATGATCCCATATTTGATTGTGAAAAAGAAGATGCAATGATGGGTGATGAATGTGTATCTGTAATTGAAACTTGTAATGATGAAAACACATCCATTATTGTAAAACCTGAAAGTTTTCTTGATGTAGAATGTGAAATTTTTCCTGATGCAGAAATCAAGTTTGATGACACTTATATATCTCATGATGAGTGGATAAATTTGATGATTGAAAAACATATTATTGATGAATTACTTGTTGGTGAGAAGGAAGGCCTATCTTCACATACAGATCAAATGCAGAACATGTTTGCAGCAACAGAACTGGATGAAGGCATAATTATGTCAGTAGAAAGGAATGAAGTAGGGAGAGATGGTGAAATGAAAGCTCTCTTGAAGGAGCAAGAAGATGAATGTAATTGTGGTCATCTTTATAAATCTAACATTTTTTTTAGTGCAGATATTGGTAGGCAAGAAACAACAACAAAGTTTGAAGAAGAATTTAAGTTTCTTGAAGCATGGTTTGAAACACCATGTCTTTATGAAATTAACACAGAAATTGCAGCAATCAATGGTGAATATATCATCGCTGATTTTCAGATGATTGACACCAGAAATAGTGAGAGAAAATGTTCTCCTATTAATCCTGCCATAATTCTGAGAAGGATGAGAACAATAATTCAAGTTTTCCTTCACATGGGAAGAAATGAGGTGAAAATACATCACTACCTCACGGAAAGGAAAGTGAAGATTAAGCCTCAACTTAGAATGAAAAAATATGGAGTCACAAGAAGAAAGACAAAAATGAAAACTCTGTTACCAAGTTTTTTTTTCATGTTTTTATTGTAATCCTAGCTGAGACTAGACCAGCAGGAATATGTTATTGTTCAGTACCATTTCTCCATTAAGGGGGAGTGTTGGAACTAATCGATAAAGTCATAATTAGATTATTGTTATGATGATGATAGGATTGAGATGCTAAGATTAGATCTCAAGTCCTAATATCTCGGGAGTGGTTGAAACCATCCCGTTAGTTTGAAAACCTATATAGTTAAGGCTCATATGACTCAGTAGTCAGAGTGTGTGTATGAGTGTTTGTACACTCTCCAGGTTTTCACCTCGAGAGCCATTTAGCTTATATTCAGTTTTTTAAGTATTAATTTGATCCAATTCATCTCACAAGGAAGGGTGAGACATGGAAGGGTGAAAATAATTAATCGGTTTGAGTTTCGGTGGGGCTAGCACTACTATAGATTAGAACTCAATATTTTGAAATAAAGTTCGTTCGCATAGTATTTCTCATCAAAATAAAGTGGAAAAGAGGGCCTCCTGATCATGGTTCAAATTTGAACACGTCAAAGCCCTTCAAGGGGGATCTAGCACGTCCAGGAAGTGCAAACCTACAATCAAGCATAAAAGAAATGTAGATTTTTATTTCTACAGGTTTTCTAAAAAAATTAAAAAATATAGAAAAATGTCATATGAAGGGCTGGTTACTGGGCATAAATAGTCATATATTTTGTTTGATGAACTTCTATTTTCCTCATTTTAGAGACTTACAACTAGAATTTAAACCGTCAGTTTTTTGGCAATTACTTTGAAGGAAAGTTAAAGGCAGCCTCACAGTTACATTGAAGGCAAGTTAAAGGAAACAATTAATTTGAAGAGAGGTAAAAGGAAGCTTTAGTGATGCATAAACACTAGAGAGGTTTGTAACTTGGGGCATGGTAGTGCATGCTTCATATATAGTCCATTGTACCTCTCTCACTAAACAGGGCATCCACCATCGCTACCCCACTGTAGGTTCTAAATGATTCCCAATATTTATATTCTTAGCTGATATGTATATGCTCATGGAATTTATACTTCCTTTATATTTTCCGATGTTGATATACATACTCATGGAATGTATATTTCCTCACACAGATCACATTTCTTTGTTTCATAGATGGACGAGGGAATGTTTGTCTAATTGGAGATAGGAGAGTCTACTGCTAATTGACGTTCTTCCCTTCACTGTTACTGCATTTGATTCCAAGTAAATCTGAGGAGTTTAAATCCTAATCATTTGGCCCATGATAAGCGGCTACCATTAATTTTTCTATCACACATCATCGATTTGATTGGAGGTTTTGCAGTTAAGGTTTTTTTATTCAATTACATGGACTCCCTATGGCAATCCTTGAATACATTGTCCTCCAATTTAAGTTTGATGAGGAATATTTCTTTGTAAATTGTGTTGGTAGAATTGTCCGAATTTCATTTTATTTTGAGCTAGCAAAGCTCAGTGCTCAAATATAACTTCATGAATAATTCATAACCATTTTCTCATCGCAAATTATGGCATCTATTGGTTCTATATGAATTTTTTAATCACACATTTCCTCACCGCCATTATATTTTGTTGCCTGGTTTTGTGCTTGGTAGCCGCATTTGTTTCCGACGTTACTAGAAATTTGGTGGAGCCCCCTCACCAAAGCAGTAAGGAAATGGGTTTCTTTACCATAATATCTTTCATTTGAGAGGCTCTGTGCATCCTGGCCCTATGTTTTATATTGCGGTTAGAAATGGTGACGGGCTCTAATCTCAAAGTTGTAGGCAAGAGTGGTTGGAGCATACCCACTGGCTCCTAAAGCGAGAGCTTTAATCAATGGGATAAGAGGCTTAGATTTCATGTTATTGATTCTATTTTGTTCATGTATCCAACAAACCATGACTTGGTTTTCCTTGTCACACGAGATGCATTCCAAAACTCTAACTCAAAGAGCCCCCTCCAATTTACAATGGCCAGAACACGACCTTTTAGGTTCCTCGACCTGATCCCTATTATTTCATTAGGGGTGCTTAGGGCCATTGCTAGAAGGGTCATCCTTGTTATTATGACTTGTCTTGGTTGTCGCTCTCGTGTGGAGCCTTTACTAAAAATCCATAATGGGAAACTACATTAAATAGGTACCAAAAGGGTCCAAAATATTGGAAATGTTAATGTAGTCTTCATAGGTGTTTCCTCTACATGCTAGCTAAAACACCTTATCCTTACATAATTTTTCCAACAAAAAACACATGATCTCAATCATATGTTATTGAGATTGCAATTTTGTTATTTTGGGTTAACTTGCAGGTCCAAAAACCTTGATTCATACCTCATAATAGATGAAACTATAATATTGTTGTGGTCAAATTACATGGTTAAATTCCAATAGAAAAAGAGATTGTAATTTTGATATTTTGGGTTAACTTACAGACCGAAAAATCTTGAGTCATACCTCATAATAGATGAAATAAAGAAATTTCCTCCTAGACTCTCTAAGCTATAAACCATTGGAAATAAAGTACCAAGTATGTCCCAAAAAGATGTTAAAAACAAAGCTAGAAATCGAAAGTGCTTACCTTGATAAAGAAGATCAACACTAACACTAGAGGTGGTTACTCGTTACATGGTCTTTTCAGTTTTTGGGAGCATTTTGTACGTAATATAAATTCCTGATAGATCGTTTAAGGACAATAGTTGGAGATACAAGGAACATTATGGGAAAAACAGTAAATACACCTTTGTTTTGAGGATAAAATGTTCTATTTCATTTTGAAAATAATTAACACAATTTATAAAGTTTGTTATTATATGAATGTGCATTTTCAAAATTGATTGTGTTATCATAATGTGGTATTCTATACCGTCTATTTAATTTTGATTGAAAATTAAATAGTGAGATCATATACTTTTGTCAATTAAAAAGAATTTTTTTAAACTTTTCATTATAAAAATGCTACATAAATATATACCCTTCTAATTGAAATTAAATCCAACCCTTAAAATTACTAATCCTAATCCCCTAATAGTAACACCCTACTAGCAGACAACAATCAATCATATTGACTCATTCAATATATTTATTTTAACCATCGTTAAACAAAATGGTTTTATGTTATATTTCATTTCATAAATCTCACGGAAAAGAATGGAGTGTCACATTCAGAAGGGGCTAATTTATGAGAAAGGTGGCTCACAAAAAACAAAAATTTAAAATCCTTAATTTTAATTTGAATACCATTATTGTTTTGTTGGCCGCTCTCAAGTATTAAATATCATGAGAATCAACAGGTACGAAGTATAACCTCATATACTAAAAGTTGCCCCAAAAGGTGCAAAGATACAACAAAGGAGTACAATCGTCTATGATGTTCCTGCAAAAATGTTATAGCAAAGGAAAGGTAACAAACTAAAGGGTGGAGGATGGAGGGGAGAAAAGGTGTTCAGACTTTCCAGAGTCTCACACTTGTGTGTATGTCTTTCTCAAGCCACAATGCCTAGCTAAATCATTTTTTTCAATCATACCATTATGTATAAGTCTTATATAAATATTTATATCCAAGCTATCTCTTCACTTGCATATTTTTTTTCAAGTTTTACACTCTAAAAGAGGTTCACATATCAAGAGAATAAATCATAAGCTTGGTTAATCTATGATTAAAATGGATCTAGACCAAAAAGTTGTTCTTTAAATCTTCTACCTTTTAGTTTTTATTTATTATTATTATTATTATTAAATTTACATAATTTTAATGTTATAAGTGAGTTGAATTTGTTTATAAAATAATAATAATAATAATTTAAAAACATAAAATTACAATTTGACTAAATAATAGAATTTGTTTTCAAAATAAATTTATCTATAATTAAAAGTATAATTTAAACAACATTAAATCACAATTTACCGATAAATTTCACAAGTGTATTTGGATAAAGAGTTAGAGAGAGAAAAACTACTATATCAAAGAGTTTAATCCTACTCATAAGCATTAACAAAAAGGGTACATAGGGGCCAATAATTGTTGGAGAGTTAGGCCAAAATAATTGTGGGAGGAAAGAGTGTGTATTTTTTGCTCTTCCAGAAAAGTGGAAAGAGAAAAAACATTTCATTTTAGAATAGGAGGCCTTCTAAGTATTAAGAAGCACTATCTCATAGGAATCATGGATTTTGAATATGAAACTCCATAACCATATCCTAAAAATGAATATATTTATTTTTTATTTATGATATATAAATAGAAATTTGACCACACATTACACTAATCAGAATCAACCTATGCAAAACCCTTGTACCTTTCTTAGTTCCAAGATGAAGATAACTAATTATATTTTAATAAAATAAGAGCCTTTTTTGTAAAAAATCTTATGACTTAATAATTGATTTGTTGGATGAGCCTACTTATTTATATTTTATTTTCAATACTTATTTATTTCTTATTTCTTAGTAATTTAAATATGTGATATAATTGTAAAAAGTAAGGTTATCAAGCTTTTATTAATATAAATATTTAATTGTGATCTTCTTCTTTTTTAAAATTAATACTAATTAAAATTGAATTTGATTAACTGGTAAAATTTTTATAAATAACTTAAAAAGTAATTATATTTAAAAAATAAAATGAGTATAATATATTTTTTTAAATGGAAATATATATTTTTTTTTGTAAGCCTGGGAGGACTACATCTTCATTATGTCCAATAAATCACCCAAAGGACTTCACATCAAAGAGTGCCTTAACAGAGTACCCAATCACGATATGTAATTTGAATGAAAGTGAATTATTTAATTGATGTGATAATTTTTCCATCACTTGAATGTTAACATTATTAATAATTTTGTTATTATGCTTTACTTTTCTTTAATAATAAGTGAATAAACACTTTTTCCATTTTTAATTTGAAACAATAAGTAAACACTCATCATTCTTGATTTGAAGAAGGACCTACTAAGTATATCTTTAATAATTAGTGAGTAAACATTTTCCCCATTTTTAATTTGAAACAATAAGTAAACACTAATCACTCTTGATCTAAAGAATAACTTAATAAATATATGATATGCATTTATAGTTTGGAATTTTTCACATTATTAAATTGTTTATTTTACATATATTTATTTTATATATAAAATGAAAAATTATATATATCTCAATATCATATTAACAATATATATATATATATATATATATATATATATTATCTACCTCCACAATAAAAATGTGTTACATTATCTTTTCTGACAAACTTTTTTGGAGGCAAATGAAACTACTTTGTGGACGACACTGATACTGGAACTTTAACCATACGTTTCTTCACAAATGTGAGATTTAAACCTCCAGTACTTTCGGAAAATTTGGCCTCTCACTCCAGCTTTGATTTAGGACGAGAGGTTCACTGCATGTCACAATAACCTATACATCTAACCTAGCAAGAGTAATAATAATTTTTTTTTTTTACCATTAATCATTTATACACATAACCTTCACACTACCAAAGTAATCCTACTACCACCTACTATATGAAATACACATATAATATAAACGTGGTTATACAAATTATGGAATTAAATTATCCCAAACTAAATCTGTAATCACAAATCTAATCATATTATGCTACGGTATAACCATTGATATGGTATTAATTTATAACATTGAGTACACTCGGGCTCTAATGACATTGGCGTAAATGCTATTGATTGTTTATCCACCATGCGTATTGTTTCATCGCTCGGTACATCTGTGATTTCATGTTACACATCAGTCGAGGCCTATATTTAATTCACCATAACCGGTCATAAATTTCCATGTCACATATGAGATATTTGTTCCGCCATATGGCTTCGTTCCTGCCTCGATGGGTACAGGTGTCGCGCGTTAGTCATTTGGCAGTAGCAAGCAAATCACGCCTCGATCTCTGCATAGATTGCGAGGGAAGATCAACGATTTGGGTTTTCATCCAGCGCCTGTCTCACAAGCTCGGAGGCTCTGGTGTTCTTCTCTTTCATGGCGCGCTGCTCACCTTTATTCCTTCCAGCCTGCATGGCTAGACACCTTGTTTCGGAGGTAACGTTACTATGAATACTTCGGTTAACAAACAGTGGTGTCTTATAAATGTTTCTACAGGTTTTCTCGAGCATCCACTAAGTCTTTTTTGCTTCGCCCCTGTGCAAAGATATTCCACGAGCAGGTTTTCCTATGCATGGCAGGCTTCCGGTGGAGGATGGATATGCAGATCGAAACTTGGCTCTCTAGAATGAGGCTGCCCTAACTCAACAGGTATAACCAGCTTCGGCTTTCCAATCTTTCTCTGTTTTACACAAATAAATTGAGAATCTGTCTTTAAACCCTATATGATCTGGTGTTTCCTCTTTGTACAGGCTACGCGGGGTTTAATACTCATTTCAGGTAAAAATTCTGATTATCAACCCTTCGGTTCTCTAAGAAATACTCCTGTCCATTTTTTTTGTTTTTCGGCACTAAAACCTTTAGAGATTTCCTAACAGATTTTCGTTGTGTCTCTACAGGTATGAAGACCGGTTTAGTCTTTCTTCCTCTGTGCGGGTTCTTCCATTTTAGTTCAACAGATAATATGGTCGTTCTCCGTTTATACAGGTACTTCGGCGCTCATGATCGCTCAGAATCATGGCGCATGTTTTCAACTACTGTACTAGTTTGGTTACGGCTTTTTCTGGCCTAGGTTTTCTTATGTTCGCTTCAGAAGAAGAGAGACTGTATAATTCCAGAGGGTTTATATTTTGCAATACACACAATGTATTAATATTTTGACTTCCAGCCTTCATGGCCAGACTGTTGAATTACCCTGTTTCAATCTAACTCGATGCAGTTCATAATACAATAAATTCTTGTTTATATGTTGCTCGGGGTTTTTGGTTCGAAATTTCTTTGGGTAATGTTTATACTGTGCGCGTCGGTGAGCTATGTCACTGCTCCATTGCCGCAAATACTTCCTGTATTTTTATTTCCTAAGTACGGCTATGCTTCTTAATGCAATTCTTTTCCTATAGAGTATTACTGTGCTCGGCCAGAATTGGAATAGGTCGGTTATCTTTCATGATAAGGCGTAAGTTGTGCATGCATCTGAAAAGAACGTTTTCCTGTTTATAACAGCAGTATTACTATCTCAAATGTATTTGTAATGTAACCTGTGTTTGTGCTTCCACGATTTCTTGTATCTGTTCATAAGTTAAAACTTCTATTTTATTATATAGATTACTTAACCCTATGTGGCACCGGCCGCCGTAAACAAGGTCGTGTATAGCTTTCAGGGATAAGAACGGGAGCGAGTAGGGTTTCTATTCCCAACTCCGCTCTACAAGTTCAGCGCTATAACATGCACCTGTCAAGATGTGATTAAATATTGTTTAAATAGCTCATGTAAACCTGTTCTTTCTCGGTTTCTATCGCAGAAATGATGAATAGCTACAGGTTCTTTTGTTTCTTGTTTATACAGTGCATAAGATTACTAGTGTTTATGTGAGTCTGTTCTTTCTTTAACTGTAGCTTAATAACGTAGAATAACCTCCATATTAACCCTAGTATATTCTAGCTTCTCTGTTATTCTGCTAACTTTCTTTAAGCACTTTATATACAAATATGAAAATTACCTGCTACAGTGTTTCATATTTCCAGAGTTAGCTATTATTCCCACCATGGGTCTGAGGGTTATTTTCACGAATGGTTATTAAACACTTATCTGTTACTGTACTCAACTACATCACATTTAAATAGTGTAAACAGATATTAACTGTAGACATTTTCATCACATTTTAGTAATGTAAATAAATATATATGTGTAAATGTACTGTAAACATCTACTTCACATTTGATAGAGTAACCAGATATACAGTGATTTCCGTTCTACAACTTGAACAAATTCAAAGTACTTATCTAGTAGGAAAAGAATACCCTCCAACTGTGGTCCTCCCAACCATCAAGGGAGGCAATGACGTCCTCCGCTTGCCCCCTAGCTCTAGAATTCAGTCTGCACTACGGAAACAGTAGAAATCCTGTTGTGACCTCTGGACGGCCAATCCAGCCACACACAGATAATCTGAAGACAAGGTTATAGAAGCTTTTCTCAACTTTCCATTTCCACAGCTCTAGAGAATCCTTCACCTTCTTCCTTTCAGAGGAAAAACACAGAACCCCTAACCCTCCCCTGGGATTTCCTTTTATCCCTGAAGGTTAGGTAACTGTCCTCTAACTGTTCCCAAGTAACCAACTTCTATTCTTAGACACTTTACCAACAGTTTAAGAGATTCATTTCCTTTTACCAGCTCAGTAATAAAAATAGTGTTTCTTGTTGAGTTTCTTTTACTAAATAAAATAAACATATATTAAAAATAAATAAATTGTCTTTTAACTAAATTCAAACTAATGAGCTCTAAATGAGGCTGTCACACTGCAAGTGCCGAATACACAAATCAAGATTGAGGTTAGGGCTCTCTTCGGAGTTGGAAGCCGCCAGCTAGATGGCTGAGGCTTTAACTGGCAGTCATTTTGAAAAAAAGGCTGAGGCTTTAACTGGCAGTCATTTTGAAAAAAATCTTCTACCGAATTTCCTCATCAGCTACTTTTCTAATGCTTTAAATAACATATGTAATTTAACAGGAAAAATAGTAAATGGACAGATTTATTTAATAGGAAAAATAGTAATGAAAAATTATTTAATGGAAAAATAGTAGTGGAAAAACAATAAAGGGACAATGTCAAAGGAGAAATGAAATGAAAAAGGTTGACCATTCCTAACTTAACCAGTTTAAAAAAAAACCACTTTAGATAGAAAATAATTAAGTAAAAAAAAAAAAATACAATAAATTAAAATGGTTTCATACCCTATAAACGAATAAATATATAAAATTTAAGTTATAATTTTATTATGATGTTTATTTATTTATTTAATGTAGATGTTTATATTATTTTTTAAAGTTATTTAAGATATAAATAAAAATAGAAAATGAAATTGACATATAAACTAAAATCAATCAATATATTAGAAATTGACATATAATAATAATTATGTATATACACATTGAATAGAAATATAAATTATATAGATATTGTAATCAAAGCATTAAAAAATTAATATAAATTGAAATATAAAGAGAAATTGATATATAAATTAAAATTAATTTGTTAAAATTTGAATAAAAAATAAAATGGAAATAGAAATTGGCATTGAAACAAAAATATAAATTGAAATTGAAATTGATATTGATATTGGACATACATTGAAATAGAAGTGGAATAGAAATTGAAATTGAAATGTACATAGTTTAAAACTCGACAATTATGAATATGTATACTAAATATAAATATAAATTGACATATACATTGAAATCAATAATTATGTATGTATACTTATTAGAAATATAAATGGACTTTTCTAAGCAAAGGCAATTCCTCTTGATGACGATTTAGACCGGGTGATGATTTTCTCTTCAAAATTAAAAGTTTTTTTCTTTTTCAAAAATATGAAAATGTGAGTGCTTGAATCATTTTTTGATGGTGGAAAGAATCCTTTGAGAACCTAAAATTAAGAAACTTGAGAGCTGTAACCTAGATTTCCAAAAAATTCCACAGCATTTCGTCAAAATAATGCCAAAAATGTCATTCTTTTTAAGGCTAAATTTTCACTTGTTAGACTAGGCTACTAAAAATTGACATATACAATGAAATCAATGCATTAAAAATGAGATATAAATAAAAATAGAAATAAACATCGACATACACATTGAAATCAATGCATTAAAATTGAGATGACGTTCTTCTTTCCAGTTGCATTGTGTTGTTGTATTTTTTTGCCATATTAACTTAAACTGTAGACTAAATTTCTTTAGGTTTTCAAATTATTTTATTGTTTTAGATATAAACAGGTTTGAAAAGAGGCTTATCCAGCAATGTGTTTTTAGAATTATGGCATTGTGACCGTCAAATGACGTCTTCGGTTATGTTTAACATGAGATTAATTGTGTCTGGCCCTGGTTATTCGATTAATCCCTAAAAATGTTTAAATTATATATGTTCCTCAACGGTGGCATTGGGGATTAAATGAAATTTTCAATCCTTGTAGTAGTCTGTCAAGCAGCTCACATATTATTTAAATCGCTTATATGTTTTTGAAAAAATAAAATTTTAATAAAGAGCAGACAAGTAAACCAAATATATATCCTCAAAGAAGATATACCTTAAAATTTCTAGAAACTCGTAAGTGAAACAAAGGTTCATCAACCTGCTAAAATGGTTGCATAAAGCATCAAGATGGCATACATTTTTTTTATCTATTGAATACAATGTACTTCTAAACTGGTAAGCTTTCAATGAAGCTCAGGATATGACTATCTATTAAGCTCAAATATGACTATCATGGCTGATATGATTATTAAGCTTGGATATGGAATGTCATTGGTTTATTTAGAACAATGTTTTCAATTTTATGTTCAGTCATGACCGTAACACATAACAATTGAATTTCAAAAACATCTGTAATTGCATGCTAAGAAGATAAATATTCTAGCAAGAGAGAGGAGAATAATATTGTTACAGTTTTTCTTTTGGATTTGGAATTTGTAACCCTGAATAGTACAAAGAATGCATAAAATCAAAAGATTCCAGTGAGTCATCTTTTCAAGTATCAAAACCTTCAAAATTTTACTGTGCTATGAAGAAAAATTCCGAAAAAGATTTCAAAACCTGGGGTTAGACTAGTGCGTTGTTAGACTAGAGCGTTGTCTCCATTGTGGAAGGGTTCTTCCCCAGATTGCAACATTCCTGTCTATCAATCCGGTGGTTGCAACACAATGCTTCAAGCCAAGAATCGAGCTTCATGTACCATCGCTACCCCACTGTAGGTTCTAAATGATTCCCAATATTTATATTCTTAGCTGATATGTATATGCTCATGGAATTTATACTTCCTATATATTTTCTGATGCTGATATACATACTCATGGAATGTATATTTCCTCACACAGATCGCATTTCTTTGTTTCATATATGGACGAGTGAAGGTTTGTCTAATTGGAGATAGGAGAGTCTACTGCTAATTGACGTTCTTCCCTTCACTGTTACTGCATTTGACTCCAAGTAAATCTGAGGAGTTTAAATCGTAATCATTTGGCCCATGATAAGCGGCTACCATTCATTTGTCTATCACGCATGATCGATTTGATTGGAGGTTGTGCAATTAGGTTTTGTTTATTCAATTACATGGACTCCCTATGGCAATCCTTGAATACATTGTCCTCCAATTTAAGTCTGATGAGGAATATTTCTTTGTAAATTGTGTTGGTAGAATTGTTCGAATTTCATTTTATTTTGAGCTAGCAAAGCTCAGTGCTCAAAGATAACTTCATGCATAATTCATAACCATTTTCTCATCGCAAATTACGGCATATATTGGTTCTATATGAATGTTTTAATCACACATTTCCTCACCGCCATTATATTTTTTTGCCTGGTTTTGTGCTTGGAAGCCGCATTTGTTTCCGACGTTGCTAGAAATTTGGTGGAGCCCCCTCACCAAAGCAGTAAAGAAATGGGTTTCTTTACCATAATATTTTTCATTTGAGAGGCTCTGTGCATCCTGGCCCTGTGTTTTATGTTGGGGTTAGAAATGGCGACGGGGAATGATCTCAAAGTTGGAGGCAAGAGTGGTTGGAGCATACCCACTGGCTCCTAAAGCGAGAGCTTTAATCAATGGGCCAAGAGGCTTAGACTTCATGTTGGTGATTCTATTTTGTTCATGTATCCAACAAACCATGACTTGGTTTTCCTTGCCACTCGAGATGCATTCCAAAACTCTAACTCAACGAGCCCCCTCCAATTTACAATGGCCAGAACACGACCTTTTAGGTTCCTCGACCTGGTCCCTATTATTTCATTAGGGGTGCTCAGGGCCATTGCTAGAAGGGTCATCCTTGTTATTATGACTTGTCTTGGTTGTCACTCTCGTGTGGAGCCTTTACTAAAAATCCATAATGGGAAACTACATTAAATAGGTACTAAAAGGGTCCAAAATATTGGAAATGTTAATGTAGTCTTCATAGGTGTTTCCTCTACATGCTAGCTAAAACACCTTATCCTTACATAATTTGTCCAACAAAAAACAGGTGATCTCATTAATATGTTATTGAGATTGCAATTTTGTTATTGGGTTAACTTGCAGGTCAAAAAATCTTGATTCATACCTCATAATAGATGAAACTATAATATTGTTGTGGTCAAATTACATGGTTAAATTCCAATAGAAAAAGAGATTGTAATTTTGATATTTTGGGTTAACTTACAGACGGAGAAATCTTGAGTCATACCTCATAATAGATGAAATAAAGACATTTCCTCCTAGACTCTCTAAGCTATAAACCATTGGAAATAAAGTACCAAGTATGTCCCAAAAAGATGTTAAAAACAAAGCTAGAAATCAAAAGTGCTTACCTTGATAAAGAAGATCAACACTAACACTAGAGGTGGTTACTCGTTACATCGTCATTTCACTTTTTGGGAGCATTTTTTACATAATATAAATTCATGATAGATCGTTTAAGGACAATAGTTGGAGATACAAGGAACATGATGGGAAAAACAGTAAATACACCTTTGTTTTGAGGATAAAATGTTCTATTTCATTTTGAAAATAATTAACACAATTTATAAAGCTTGTTATTATATGAATGTGCATTTTCAAAATTGATTATGTTATCATAATGTGGTATTCTATGCGGGCTATTTAATTTTGATTGAAAATTAAATAGTGAGATCATATACTTTTGTCAATTAAAAAGTATTTTTTTAACCTTTTCATTATAAAAAAGATACATAAATATATACCCTTCTAATTGAAATTAAATCCAACCCTTCAAATTACTAATCCTAATCCCCTAATAGTAACACCCTACTAGCACACAACAATCAATCATATTGACTCATTCAATATATTTATTTTAACCATCGTTAAAAAAATGGTTTTATGTTATATTTCATTTCATAAATCTCATGGAAAAGAATGGGGTGTCATATTCGGAAGGGGCTAATGTATGAGAAAGGTAGCTCACAAAAAACACAAATTTAAAATCCTTAATTTTAATTTGAATACCATTATTGTTTTGTTGGCCGCTCTCAAGTATTAAATATCATGAGAATCAACAGCTACGAAGTATAACTTCATATACTAAAAGTTGCCCCGAAAGGTGCAAAGATAAAACAAAGGAGTACAATACGTCTATGATGTTACTGCAAAAATTTTATAGCAAAGGAAAGGTAACAAACTAAAGGGTGGAGGATGGAGGGGAGAAAAGGTGTTCAGACTTGCCAGAGTCTCACACTTGTGTGTATGTCTTTCTCAAGCCACAGTGCCTGGCTAAATCATTTTTTTCAATCATACCACTATGTATACCATTCGGTTTCTGGGGCTAGGGGGCAAGGTGAGGACGTAATAGCCTCCCTTGAAGGTTGGGAGGACAACGGCCTGGGAAATTTCTACCATTACAGATAAGTACTAAAGTGTTTATCTTTCTGGAGTTCAATATCATTAAAAAAAAACTACAGATATGTGCTACTGTATTTCTTCTTTAATATTTATGTTGAAAGAACAGTAAATAGCTCTGCTTAGTGCTACGGTAGAAAAGAGAAGAGTTTTGAATTACAGAGATTATGATTAACTTAGACCCCTTGAACATACTCTATGAATTTGAAATGCATTGTTTAATATAGAATGAAAACCGGCTAGAATGCCCTAACAATAAAAACTGTGTGGAAGTTTCTGAAAGAAAGCATTTAATTTAAACATAGGACATGTGTATGTATCTATCTCTTTCTACTGTCTTGTATTAGATTTGTATGAGCCGTTATGAAACAGAAAGAAGTTATGTTACAATTTAAACAGAGTTCCTTTTCTTTTTGTGTGTGTAATATTAGGAGAAATCGATACCTCAGTAAGAAAAACCTGTTAGCAGGCCATCGAAAAGTAAAACAAAGAAAAGACTGTTGTTGTATATAAAGAATATAAAATATGTATGCTGCTTCAGAGATATGCATTCGGACACAGTCAATAAGATTGTATAGAGTAACTTTTCACATAAAAACTGTGGAATTAACATAGAAGATTCGGGCCAAACAAAGAATAATGGCTCAGTGAAAGTTAATAGTAACTGTGTGTATATTCAGAGGAAATTTTGAAAACACTGGAACAAACAGTATGCACAGTCACGTATAGCCATCAAACCCTAAACAACATGGAAAACGTATTCCGGAAAACTAACCAAATCTCTCAGAACTAAAATACGGGCAACATTTAGTCATAACAGAAGTATATCAATATACATGTCCAAGGGTTTTGCGAGCCCTTGCTCATTGGGAACGCCGTTTAATTAAATAAGAAAATACTGCGAAACTGTAAGTTATCAACCCCATGGGTATCGAGCTGAGAGCTACGCTCTGCATGCAAATGCGAATCACAACTAAGTACTCTAATAAAAATACTGTCGAAGGCCCGTGGCCAGGACAAGGACTTTGAAGAGGGTTTTAACCCCTTGCCAACTGATAACGAGTACCTGGAAAAATGAAACGGATATTAGCCGGGGTCTAGTAGCCTGTAACTTATCCGGTGCAATAAGAGGATTGAACTGATCATACCTGCAAAACCAAAGAGTAATTAGTTTCTATACCAAGGCAAAGATAACGAGAAGCCGAGGGTTAAATGATAATTGCAAGATTTGATTACCTATGAGTAATAAACCCCGGACCCGAGTTTTTCCTGACAGAACACACCGGAGGGGTAATGAAATCATTTCCAAGTAGTAGGTAAGGAAATAGCACTATAACGTGATTATCATTGCAAACTGGTGGATAGAATGAGTAGAATGTAGCATATGGAAAGTTACCAGCGCCATTTAGAATAGGGTTGAATCCCATCTGCGGAGCTTCGCCTCCGGAACTTAAGTAAGATTCCAGCATCCTTAATCCCTGACATTGCATGCCAGTAACAATGAAAATTACCCATCTTCCTAATCAGAAAACAAAACACATTATAACTTCTAGCAAACAAGCGAAGGGAAAATTTATGAGAGATTGTTACCATAAACCCGAAATGCTACGGAGGGCAGTCTCGACCTGTGTTTAAAAGAAAATTGGGCGGAGATTACAAACAGGCAACCCCAAGTGTGCCATGGCCACTGATGAGTTCAAAGAAATGCCATTCACCTCGACTCTTCGTATGCAGGTAGAGTATCTGCCCCGAAAACTCGCAACCTTCCCGGCAAGTGTGCTGGAGTGTTAGTTCTCCACAGAATGAGCTATGGGGAAACCGAGATAAGCATGACAGTTGTGCCCAGTAAGGATGGCGGTACACTGGGGCAATAAATCACATTAAAAATGAAGTTACGGGAAGGGCAGAGGTAAGCCCAAGTGTGGACCCTGCCATAGCATTGAACTTGGCGCTTAATCCTCAAAACAAGTTAAACGCAATATCACCATATCTAACAAGCTGGCGGAGTATTCTCTTTGTAGGGACCTTAACAGAAGTCTTAATACGAGTATAGTTAGATCAACCCAAATCAATGGGTATTAAATATGATCATTCGGAAATCACAAAAAGCTATTGCATTAAACTTGGAGCCCTTATTACCAGATCCTCAGAACCATAAATTTTATTGGATTTCTAGTACCGAATATTAAATTCCATTCTTGTACATTAATTTGTGAATTAACTGTGAGATAACGAAAGCACTGCCAGGAGCATATATTTCACTTGCAAAAGTTACTTGGGTAATGATAAGTTAAATTTTTTTTTTATGATGTTATGTTTTATCGATTATGTATTTGACAATTGGTATCAGAGCTAGATTGCTACACTGGGATCCTAGGGGTCTACTAACAGTGAAGCTGTGTGTGATTAGTGCACTGAGAGGAATGAGGGACATGAGAGAAGGTACGACATCTCAAGCTCCGCCGAAGGAGACTCAGGGCCAAACTGTTATGAATCCAGAAATGTGGGTTCAATTGATTGTAGAACAACATCAAAAGACAAGCCGAATGCTGGAAGAACAACAGCATCAGACTGCATTTTTACTAAATACAGTACAACAACTACAAGAAGAAATGATGAGGGTCCGAAGGGACAATGAGAGGTTGCTCCACGACCAAGAAAGAATACTGAAAAGTTTATCTGATAAACAAAATCAAGAGTTGGAGCACCCCAGTGCTGAAAAAGATGAATCAACAGGATAGGATGAGCAGCAAACCAGGAACGATACTACTGGTAAAACTGAAAGAAGCCCCTCACAAAGGAGCAAAAATAAGAACTATAATGAGGCAGAGTCGGGCAATTTATCCGACCAACAAGATTTCAAGAAGCAGGAAGTAGAACTACAGGGGGAGTTTCGTAGGATTAAGCCACCAATGTTTGATGGCGAGGCGAAAGAGGCAGCTGAAGCATGGCTAATTAATATTAATAAATATTTTCAGGTATATGAGTATAGAAGCAATCTGAAATCCAGATTGGCTATATACTAGCTGGGAAAGAAAGCCACTCTGTGGTGGGACGAGGTGAAGAATGTACGCAGCCTAGATGAGTGTGATGTCACTTGGGAACAGTTTCAGAAATAATTCAAGGATAAGTATTTAACGAAGAGATTTTATGATGATAAGGCAAAGGAATTCCATGATCTCGGACTGGGCCAGATGACCATGGATGAGTATGTCGCGAAATTTAGCTCCCTGTTACATTATATACCCTACCTCAGAGAGGAGAAAGCCAAGGTACAGTGGTTTCTGAGCAGTCTTCCTACTCCCATGAGGGAAAGAATAGAGTTTGTTAACCCCCAAACTATGGATGAAGCTGTCCGGAAAGCACACATGTGTTACTAGCAGAATAAGGCCAAGGGGGAGAGTGGGAAAAGTTGGTAGCCCAAGAAAAATCAGAAAAATTCATCTACTTTCAGAAGCAGTAAAAGCAGCCACTTTAAAGGGGCAGGACGGAATGCTGGAAGCAAGCAGTTTAATAAGAACCATCAAAGGATCAAATGGCCAGCTGAAGAAAAACCCACAGAAGCATCGAGTAAACCAGAGCAGGGGTAGAATTCTAGACCTACCCTACAGTGTTGGGGCTGTGGGGAAGCACACTACTATAAGAACTGTCCACAACAGAATAAGAGTGAATATGTGGCAAATTTGCAGGAAGCATCAACAGTGGGGGATGTGGCATGAAACATACCACGTATAAACGCAGCCTTGGAGAATCGACAGGCTGATTTTCAACCCACAATGATTGAATTGGAAGGTACTATATTATCTAAACCTGTTTCGATTTTAGTAGATCCTGGCGCTAGTTTAAGTTATATAAATCCTAAACTAGTGGAAATGTGCAACTTAAAAGAGTAGAAATTTAAAAACTCCTAGTTAGTACAACTAGCCACCGGAGCAAAACGCAAAGTGACTGCGAAAATTGCTGATTGCATACTGGAAGTTGCAGAACAACAGCTTTAGGTAGACTTAAATATTATACCATTGGGATCGTATGATTTGTTATTAGGAATGGACTGGCTGGAAAAACACTGGACCATAGTGGACTGTAAGGAGAAGGCAATTCATTATAGAGCGCTAGATGGTACACGTAAGGAGATTAAAGGAATCAAAAAGCCTGTGCAATTACGCCCCATAATAGCATCTCAGATGAGAAAGTGTATTCGTAAAGGATGTCAGTTGTACGCCATTCAAGTAGGGTATGCTGAATCTAAGGGAAAGGCTGTAGATATAAAAGATAACCCTGTAGTACAGGAATTTCTGGATGTATTTCCAGAAAACATTCCAGGGTTGCCACCTAAAAGGGAAATTGATTTCACTATTGAATTACTACCCGGAGCCTCTCTTGTGTCAAGAGCACCTTACAGAATGAGCATACCAGAGTTAACAGAGTTAAAGATGCAGCTGCAGGAGTTGTTAGATAAAGGATATATCCGCCCAAGTGTGTCACCTTGGGGAGCACCAGTTCTTTTTGTTAGAAAGAAGGATGGAACCTTACGTATGTGTATGGACTACCGACAACTCAACAAGCTGACAGTTAAGAATAAATATCCTCTACCCAGAATCGATGATTTATTCGATCAGGTGAGAGGCGCCAAGGTGTTCTCTAAAATAGATTTGAGGTCTGGATATCATCAGATTCGAGTCAAGGATGAGGATATTTGCAAAACAGCATTCCGCACCAGATATGGGCATTATGAGTTTGTGGTGTTGCCATTTGGATTGACGAATGCACCAGCAACTTTTATGAGGTTGATGAATGGCATTTTTCATCAATTTCTAGATCATTTTGTACTGGTCTTCATAGATGACATATTGATTTATTCCAAGAGCGAAGAAGAACATAAGGAGCATCTAAGGATAGTACTAGAAATGCTGAGGAAGCATCAGCTGTATGCTAAATTCAGCAAATGCGACTTCTTTAAAATAGAAATCTAGTACTTGGGTCATGTTGTGACAACTGAAGGTATAGCAGTGGACCCCGAAAAGATTAAAACTATCTTGGAATGGCAAGCACCCCAGAATGTGGCAAAAATCAGATCATTTATGGGTCTGGCAGGATATTACAGACGGTTCATCGAAGGGTTTTCTAGGATTGCCTATCCTATCACATCCTTACAAAAGAAAGGAAAACCTTTTAAATGGTCGAAAGAATGTCAGTTTAGCTTTGAAAAGCTGAAACAACTTTTAACCACAGCACCAGTGCTGAAGGTAGCTGACCCCAGCAAGGACTACAAGGTGTGCACGGATGCCAGCAAGGAGGGAATCAGTGCAGTGTTAACACAAGAAGGCAAGGTAATAGCCTATGAGTCCCGAAAATTGAGAGAGCACGAGCAAAAATACTCTGCTTATGATCTAGAACTTACAGCAGTAGTGCATGTTCTCCGGGTATGGAGGCATTATCTACTGGGAAAAAATTTTATACTTAAAACAGACCATAGCAGTCTAACTAATTATTTTAAGCAGGCCGATTTAAACTCTCGGCAAGCCCGGTGGAATGCCTTTTTGAGTGAATTTGACATGGACATACAAAATGTTAAGGGTAAATAAAACCGAGTTGAAGATGCCTTGAGCAGGAAATTACATGGGATTTGTGCAATGTACTTCAGCCAACCTGCAAGCCAGTTGTCCGAACAATTAAAGGAGGAGGCACGGAAGGACCTAGAATACAAGTTTTTATGGCAGCAGATGGAAGAGGATAAAGAGCAAGGTAAGCCATCTGAATATGAAAGAAATGAAGAACAGATGTTAACTTTTCGCAGAAAAACCTATGTTCCTAATCGCGCAAGTCTCAAGGAGTTGATCCTGAACGAGTACCACCGCAGCAACTATGGTGGTCATCCTGGTTATAAAAAGATGCTTACAGCGATTAGAAAAATATATTATTGGCCAGGTATGCGTAGAGACATTGCGGAATATTTGAGCAAGTGTTTAGAATGCCAACAGGTTAAAGTGGAGCATTGGCATCCAGCGGGGCTACTGCAGCCCATACCCATTCCTGAATGGAAATGGGAAGTGATCTCTTTGGATTTCATCACAGGCTTACCTCGAACAAGGAAGCAGAATGATTCAATCATGGTAGTGGTGGACAAATTAAGTAAATCTGCCCATTTCATACCTGTGCAATCCACTTACAAGACAGTGCAAATTGCAGACATATTTATGAGGGAAATCTTTAGATTGCATGGTATACCTAAGACCGTGATTTCAGACCGAGACGTTAAGTTTACCTCCGCCTTTTGGAAAACCTTATTCTCGAGTCTAGGTAATCAGATACACTTCAGTACTACCTATCACCCTCAAACTGATGGGAAGACTGAGCGGGTAAACCAAGTTTTGGAGGATATGCTGCGTATGTATGTAATGGGACAGCCAACTAAATGGGAGGATTACCTCCACCTAGTGGAGTTTGCATATAACAACAGATATCAGGAATCCCTAAAGATGAGTCCCTTTGAAGCACTGTATGGACGACAGTGTCGGACACCGATAAACTGGAGCAGTCCGAAGACAAAATTAATGTTGGGGCCAAAAATGTTGGCTGAGCTAGAAGCGGAAGTAAAAAGAATAAGACAGAATTTGAAGGCTGTGCAGGACCGACAGAAGGTCTTTGCAGACAGGAAGAGGTCTTATCGTGAATTCGGAGTAGGGGATCACGTGTATGTCAGGATTAAGCCAAAAAGAAGTACTTTAAGATGGACTTCTTGCGCCAAATTAGCGCCCCGTTACTGCGGACCCTTCCAAATTCTAGAAAGGGTGGGACCAGTAGCCTATAGGCTGGCTTTGCCTAGTCATATTAAAGTACACAACGTGTTTCATGTATCTTTGTTAAAGTGATATGTGCATGATGAAAAACATGTAATACATTGGCAAAACATTCAGGTAGGAGGAAAGAGTAGAAATAATTCCTAACTGAAGGTTTTTATACAGTCAAGTACTAATTGGTAATTGGTTGTTTTCCTTTTCAGGTAGAACTGGACGGAGAATTCCTGGTAGAGCCGCTACGCATACTGGATCGTAGGGAAATTGAACTCCGTAAAAGTGTAGTTTCCCAATTAAAAGTGTAGTGGAAGCACTTTGGACCGGATGAAGCTACTTGGGAGGATGAAAAGTTTATACAGGAAGCTTACCGAGAACTCTTTGCAGAGATGGACTAAAAAACACCGAGGATGGTGTTCCTCCTAGGGGGGGGAGATGTGACAACCTCATTTAAAGATTAACTAGCATTAACTAGTTTAAACAATTTGTTTATTTTAAAGAAAGACTTGATGGTTATGTGTTGAGACAAAAAAATTACTATTTTATTTTATTTTTGAATTATTAAGAGAAACCAATGAATGGATAGAAATCTCCTAAGCTGTTGGTGTTAATTTCTCAGAATAGATGGTGATTGGGGAACAGTTTGGAAAACAATTACCCTCCCCTCAGTGGATAAAGTGAGAATCCAGAGGAGGAGGGGGGGTCTGGAAATTGGCAGAAAGAAGGGAAAGTATTTTCTTGAGCTGGTGTGGAGACCAGTTGAAAATAACTTTGGAAACCCTTACGTGAGCCAGATTGACTATTGGTGACTGGAATCGAATGTCCAGAGGTCACAACAGATCGTTCCACTGTTAAACCCGTGGCACCATTCGGTTTCTGGGGCTAGGGGGCAAGGTGAGGACGTAATAGCCTCCCTTGAAGGTTGGGAGGACAATGGCCTGGGAAATTTCTACCATTGCAGATAAGTACTAAAGTTTTTATCTTTCTGGAGTTCAATATCATTAAAAAAAAACTACAGATACGTGCTACTGTATTTCTTCTTTAATAGTTATGTTGAAAGAACAGTAAATAGCTCTGCTTAGTGCTACGGTAGAAAAGAGAAGAGTTTTGAATTACAAATATTATGATTAACTTAGACCCCTTGAGCATACTCTATGAATTTGAAATGCATTGTTTAATATAGAATGAAAACCGACTAGAATGCCCTAACAATAAAAACTGTGTGGAAGTTTCTGAAAGAAAGCATTTAATTTAAACATAGGATAGGTGTATGTATCTATCTCTTTCTACTGTCCTGTATTAGATTTGTATGAGCCATTATGAAACAGAAAGAAGTTAGGTTACAATTTAAACAGAGTTCCTTTTCTTTCTATGTGTGTAATATTAGGAGAAATCGATACCTCAGTAAGAAAAACCTGTTAGCAGGCCATCGAAAAGTAGAACAAATAAAAGACTGTTGTTGTATATAAAGAATATAAAATATGTATGCTGCTTCAGAGATATGCATTAGGACATAGTCAATAAGATTGTATAGAGTAACTTTTCACATAAAAACTGTCGAACTAACATAGAAGATTCGGGCCAAACAAAGAATAATGGCTCAGTGAAAGTTAATAGTAACTGTGCGTATATTCAGAGGAAAATTTGAAAACACTGGAACAAACAGTATGCACAGTCACGTATAGCCATCAAACCCTGAACAACATGGAAAACGTATTCCGGAAAACTAACCAAATCTCTCAGAACTAAAATACGGGCAACATTTAGTCATAACATAAGTATATCAATATACATGTCCAAGGGTTTTGCGAGCCCTTGCTCATTGGGAACGCCGTTTAATTAAACAAGAAAATACTGCGAAACTATAAGTTATCAACCCCATGGGTATCGAGATGAGAGCTACGCTATACATGCAAATGTAAATCACAACTAAGTACTCTAATAAAAAGACTGTCGAAGGCCCGTGGCCAAGACAAGGACTTTGAAGAGGGTTTTAACCCCTTGCTAACTGATAACGAGTACCTAGAAAAATGAAACGGATATTAGCCGGGGTCTAGTAGCCTGTAACTTATTCGGTGCAATAAGAGGATTGAACTGATCATACCTGCAAAACCCAAGAGTAATTAGTTTCTATACCAAGGCAAAGATAACGAGAAGCTGAGGGTTAAATGACACTTGCAAGATTTGATTACCTGTGAGTAATAAACCCTGGACCCGATTTTTTCCTGACAGAACACACCAGAGGGGTAACGAAATCATTTCCAAGCAGTAGGTAAGGAAATATCACTTTAATGTGATTATCATTGCAAACTGGTGGGTAGAATGAGTAGAATGTAGCATATGGAAAGTTACCATCGCCATTTAGAATAGGGTTGAATACCATCTGCGGAGCTTCGCCTCCGGAACTTAAGTAAGATTCCAGCATCCTTAATCCCTGACATTTCATGCCAGTAACAATGAAAATTACCCATCTTCCTAATCAGAAAACAAAACACAATATAACTTCTAGCAAACAAGCGAAGGGAAAAGTTATGAGAGATTGTTACCATAAACCCGAAATGCTACGGAGGGCAGTCTCGACCTGTGTTTAAAAGAAAATTGGGCGGAGATTACAAACAGGCAACCCCAAGTGCGCCATGGCCGCCGATGAGTTCAAAGGAATGCCATTCACCTCGACTCTTCGGATGCAGGTAGAGTATCTGCCCCGAAAACTCGCAACCTTCCTGGCAAGTGAGCTGGAGTGTTAGTTCTCCACAGAATGAGCTATGGGGAAATCGAGATAAGCATGACAGTTGTGCCCAGTAAGGCTGGCGATACACTGGGGCAATAAATCACATTAAAAATGAAGTTACGGGAAGGGCAGAGGTAAGCCCAAGTGTCGACCCTGCCATAGCATTGAACTTGGTGCTTAATCCTCAAAACAAGTTAAACACAATATCACCATATCTAAAAAGCTGGCGGAGTATTCTCTTTGTAGGGACCTTGACAGATGTCTTAATATGAGTGTAGTTAGATCAACCCAAATCAATGGGTATTAAATATGATCATTCGGAAATCACAAAAAGCTATTGCATTAAACTTGGAGCCCTTATTACCAGATCCTCAGAACCATAAATTTTATTGGATTGCCAGTACCGAATATTAAATTCCATTCCTGTACATTAATTTTTGAATTAACTGTGAGATAACGAAAGCACCGCCGGGAGCATATATTTCACTTGCAAAAGTTACTTGGGTAATGATAAGTTCAATTTTTTATTTATGATGTTATGTTTTATCGGTTATGTATGTGAAAATATCTTATATAAATATTTATATCCAAGCTATCTCTTCACTTGCATATTTTTTTTCAAGTTTTACACTCTAAAAGAGGTTCACATATCAAGAGAATAAATCTCACACTTGTGTGTATGTCTTTCTCAAGCCACAGTGCCTGGCTAAATCATTTTTTTCAATCATACCACTATGTATATATCTTATATAAATATTTATATCCAAGCTATCTCTTCACTTGCATATTTTTTTTCAAGTTTTACACTCTAAAAGAGGTTCACATATCAAGAGAATAAATCATACGCTTGGTTAATCTATGATTAAAATGGATCTAGACCAAAATATTGTTCTTTAAATCTTCTACCTTTTAGTTTTTATTTTTTATTTTTATTATTATTAAATTTACATAATTTTAATATTATAAGTGAGTTGAATTTGTTTAAAAAATAATAATAATAATAATAATATTTTAAAAACATAAAATTACAATTTGACTAAATAATAGAATTTGTTTTCAAAATAAATTTATTTATAATTAAAAGTATAATTTAAATAACATTAAATCACAATTTAGGGATAAATTTCACAAGTGTATTTGGATAAAGAGTTAGAGAGAGAGAAAATACTATATCGAAGAGTTTAATCCTACTCATAAGCATTAACAAAAAGGGTACATAGGGGCCAATAATTGTTGGAGAGTTAGGCCAAAATAATTGTGGGAGGACAGAGTGTGTATTTTTTGCTCTTCCAAAAAAGTGGAAAGAGAAAAAACATTTCATTTTAGAATAGAAGGCCTTCTAAGTATTAAGAAGCACACTCTCATAGGAATCATGGATTTTTAATATGAAATTCCATAACCATATATGAATATATTTATTTTTTATTTATGATATATAAATAGAAATTTGACAACACATTACACGAATCAGAATCAACCTATGTAAAAGCCTTGTACCTTTCTTAGTTCCAAGATGAAGATAACTAATTATAATTTAATAAAATAAGAGCCCTTTTTTTGTAAAAAAACTTATGACTTAATAATTGATTTGTTGGATGAGCCTACTTATTTATATTTTATTTTCAATACTTATTTATTTCTTATTTCTTAGTAATTTAAATATGTGATATAATTGTAATAAGTATAATATATTTTTTGAATGGAAATAATTTTTTTTTTTTGGTAAGCTTGGGAAGACTACATCTTCATCATGTCCAATAAATTACCCCAAGGACTTCACATCAAAGAGTTCCTTAACAGAGTACCCAATCACGATATGTAATTTGAATGAAAGTGAATTATTTAATTGATGTGATAATTTTTCCATCACTTGAATGTTAACATTGTTAATAATTTTTTTATTATGCTTTACTTTTCTTTAATAATAAGTGAATAAACACTTTTTCCATTTTTAATTTGAAACAATAAGTAAACACTCATCATTCTTGATTTGAAGGAGGACTGATCCAGGTGGATATTGGTGGCCACCCGCCTATTCCACTTGGGCCCCCACCATTGTCTCTTTCAGTTTTGGCATAACTTACTATTTTTAGCAGTTTTTCGGGTCCTGAACTTCCGGAGCCGTTTTGAGGCCCTAAACGACGTTTTCTTTTGTGGTAAGAGAATTTGTTGCGGTAGTCCTTCAGAGCTTTCTAATGATGTATCATGTGCGTCAAACGGAGATAGTATGCCAAAGTTACGTCCCTGGGAAGTTGAAACACCAATTTACCCAAACGGGGCCCATAGTTTTGGCGCTTCATCTCCTAGGGTTAGGTTTTGGGATGTTGAGGGCTCTCCATTGTTTCTCAATAATAAATAGGCCCTCGAGCCTCATTGTAACTCAGTTCAGAGGTCTGTAGCCACCACATCTCTTCTCAGAGATTCGCTACCAGCACCCTAGCTATTTTATTTCCATTATGTCTGTAAGCATCTTTCTGTTATTTGATATTAATGAAATGAAGTGTTATTTCCGCCGCATCTCTGTATTTATGGTTATGTGTTTATTCTGTTGCGTTCCTGCATAAATCCGGATCAGTGGTATCAGAGCGGTCTGCTTTTTCTCGATCCTTCTTTGCATGTCCCCAACGAGGTCGGGGTATAAGGAGCTAGGGCTTGATCTCGTGGAACCTTTGCAAGATCAGCCTCGTAAACCTCGACGGACGCCCATGGGGGACGAAAAGAAAGATGAGGGAGCAGGAGATCCTATCAAAATATTGCTCGAGGAGGCCCTCGAAAAACAAAGGAACGCATGGATAGCTTTGCTCGGATCCTTCAACGGCTGCCCACCGGCGGCGCATATGCATCCAGTAGCCACTCTGGAGTTGCGACTCCCTTTAAGGTACAAGTAAATTTTGACATTCCCATATTTGAGGGTCAAATAGACGCAGATGCAGTAGATAGATGGTTGAATCTATTAGAAGGATATTTCTCTGTTCATGACTTTTCAGACCGGGAGAAGATTATTTTTGCACTCCTCAAAGCTACCCCCATGTTAAGGACTGGTGGGAAACCTACTGTGAGAACAAGGACCAGACAGAACCCTCTCTGTTCTCGGCCGTACCAACTTGGAATTCTTTCCGAGACGCCGTCAAGGAACAGTACTATCCTGTGGGGAGCTATGAGGACAAGTACATACAATGGACCACGCTGCGACAACAAAGGGATCAAGATGTCCACGAGCTGACGAATCTGTTCCATACCCTGCGCACAAAGTTGGGTATCAAAGATTCAGAGAAACATTTGGTGCTAAAGTATCGCAGCTGTCTGCACAGATACATTCAGGAGGAAATGGAGTTTCTCGACATCTCCTCGCTTGGTACGGCATACCGGTATGCTGCCAAGATTGAGCAGAAATTCAAACAGAAGAAGCGAGACTTTGGATCTGCGAATCAAAAGCAAGGAAAAGGTGCTTCCAAACCGCAGAACAAAGGACAGAGCATGGCGGCTAAGGACAACCCGTCAAAGCCATAAGACAAGAACAACACCGTAAAGCCAAAGAAGGACACGGGAAAGTGGTGTGAGTTCCATAAGAGCTCCACTCACAACACAAGTGAGTGTCGGGCCAAGCAGTCGCTAGTGGCCGAGATGAGGGCTTCTGAGTCAGATGCATGCTCCGACTCCGAATCAGAACCGGAAAAGGGGAATGAAAAAGGGAAACAGATTATTGATGCGGAGCCCAACGCCACTGTTGCCACTACAAAGGTCCAGAAGGAGGAACCGGAAGATCCAGAGGAGGAGGAACGTCTCTTCCACTCCCGGATGTGGGTAAAGGGCTCCCCTGTACAGTTCATTGTCGACAATGGGAGCCAAAAGAACCTCATTTCAGCAGACGCCGTGAAGCGGTTGGGCTTGCCGACCACAGCTCACCCACATCCATACACCATCGGGTGGCTTCACCAAGGACGAGATCTCCGCGTCAGCCAGCAGTGCCGCCTTCCCTATAGCATCAAGGCCTTCACGGATGAGGTATTATGTGACGTTGCTCCTATTGATGTTTCTGATGTATTATTAGGACAACCATACTTGTGGAAGCGTCATGCTGTGTATGAGTCTCGACCTCGTGCTGTTATTGTTACTTTGGGAAATAAGTTGTACGGGATACCAGAGGTACCACCTCCTGCCGCTATCTCTTTGGTTACTGCAAAACAATGTAGTAAGCTCATTTCCCAAACCAGGAAATTCGTTTTCCTGATGATCCGCCCCCAGGGCAAGAAGAAGACTGTGGCCACGACCTCCAGACAGGGCCCCTCTGCACGATAACAACAAATGGATAAGGTCGTGGAGGAGTACGGGGACATCTTCACCTCACCCACAGGGGTTCCTCTGCACTGCCAGGTCAAGCACCCGATTGATCTGACCCCAAGTGCGCCACTACCCAATGGACCGATCTATCGACGCTCTGTTCTGGAAAATGATGAAATCAAGAGGCAGATTCAGGAGCTGTTGCAGAAAGGTCACATCAGACCAAGTTCATTGCCCTGTGGGAGCCCGATCGTGTTGGTACAGAAGAAGGATGGGACGTGGAGACTCTTTATTGACTATCGGGCGCTGAACAAGATCACTGTCCGGAATAGGTACCCAATCCCACGGATTGATGACCTTCTGGACCAACTCCAAGGTGCAAAATATTTCAGTAAGATCGACCTGAAGTCTGGGTATCACCCGGTACCAATTGAACCCTCTGATGTGTGGAAGACTGCCTTCAAAGCTAAGGAAGGCCTTTTTGAATGGCTGGTCATGCCTTTCGGGTTGACGAATGCTCCCGCAACCTTCATGAGGATGATGGACGACATCTTGCGGCCATTCACCAGCTCATTCGTAGTGGTGTACTTGGATGACATTCTGATCTTCAGCAAGACTTGGGAAGAGCACCTTCATCACATCCGACAAGTCCTCCAAACACTGCGGCAACACAAGTTGTGTGCAAATTTGGAGAAGTGCACGTTTGGCATGACCCAGGTTCAATATCTGGGATACATTATTGATGAAAAGGGGGTGCATGTGGATCCAGCCAAGATCCAAGTCATTCGGGATTGGCCAGCCACGACTACTATAACAGAGCTTCGCAGCTTTCTGGGTCTTGCTAATTTCTACCGTAGATTCGTGTTGGGATTCTCTCATATCACTTGGCCCTTGAGTCAAGTCACCAAAGGAGGAGCGAGAGAAAAATTCTTTTGGTCGGAACCTCAACAGAAGGCGTTCAAAGAATTGAAAAACCGCCTCTGTTCTGCCCCAGTGCTCACCTTACCAGACTTGCAGCAGCCATTTGAGATCGAGACAGATGCCTCTGACTATGCTATTGGGGCCGTTCTTACTCAACAGGGACATCCAGTGGCATATCACAGTGAGACATTGTCTGAGACAGTTCGCAAGTATCCCACCTATGACAAAGAAATGTATTCCATTGTGCAAGCATGTCGACAATGGAAGCATTACATTTTGGGGAAGGAAACAATCATCCACACAGACCACCGGCCCCTGCAGTTCATACAGACACAAGGGAAGTTGCAGAATGATCGCCATCAAAAGTGGTCCACATATCTGCAACAGTTTCATTTGAACATCAAGTACAGGAAGGGTAGCACCAATAATGTTGCAGACTGCCTCAGCCGACCACCGATCGTGGCGCTCACCACCGTGCTCAACTCTTGTGGGCACGAGACTTCTGATTGGCCGCTTCTCTATGAGAGTGACTCGGAATTCGGCCACACTTACAAGGCACTCTTGGGGGGCACGCAAGTTCCAAATTTTCACCTCCAAGATGCACTTTTATGTCACCTGGGACACCTTTGTGTTCCTTCAAGCGGGCGTGCCAAGATGATATGGGAAGCACACTACAGTCGAGTCGCTGGGCATTTCGGGGTCGAGAAAACAGTAGCAATACTACAGAAGTATTTCTATTGGCCGAACCTTCGAAAGGATGTCGAGAAGCACATCAGATCCTGCACTGCTTGTGCCATTGCCAAAACGACCATCAAGAAGCAAGGCCTATATACTCCACTACCTACCCCTAGTCGACCGTGGGAATCCATCTCCATGGATTACATGTCGGGCCTGCCTTCTACTAAGAATGGAAATGACTGTGTTTTCGTGGTCGTTGACAGATTCTCGAAGATGGCCATCATGGCGGCATGTAAGAAGAATATCACAGCAGAAGCCACTGCTAAACTCTTCTTTGAACGAGTGTGGGTGCACTTTGGGATCCCACAGTCTATCATATCAGATCGAGATAGCAGGTTCCTCAGCACATTTTGGTCCAGCCTCTGGTCAATGTTGGACACAAAGATCACCAAGTCCACAGCTTTCCATCCCCAAACAGATGGCCAGACAGAGGTCGTCAACAGAATGATTGTACACATTCTGCGCATGTACAACTCAAAGCATCCACGCACATGGGACGAGAGCCTCCCCTATGTACAACACAGTTATAATTGGGCTCTCCACAGTTCAATTGGCCATAGCCCCTTTCAGGTGGGCTTGGGATTCCAGCCACTATGTCCTATTGACATAGCCATGCCGTTTGCAGCTGCTCAGGCCGATTCAGCTCATGTCCAGTCTGAAGTTGACAAAGCAAGTAGCTTCATCGAGCGCATTCAACACATCCGCCAACAAGTTCATGAGATATTGGACAGAGCCAATGCGAAGTACAAACAGCGCCATGATCAACACCGGGTGCCACACCACTTCCAGGTGGGCGACAAAGTATGGCTACATTTGCAGAAGGAGCGCCTCACTGGACCTCACCGCAAGCTTCGCCCGCTCCGATACGGACCGTACACCATCACCAAGGCTGTAGGTAACAATGCCTTCGAGCTTAGTATTCCACCATTCCTTGGTCTGCACCCAGTCTTCAATGTGGATCGCCTTCGTCCTTACTTTCCACCTCTCATGGACACCTCGGACATTGCAGAACAACTCACACCAACAGAGTTAAACCCAGACTGCATGGAACAGGCCACCACAGATTGTATCATGGACATGCAAATCAAGAACACTCGTCAACAGCAGATCCAGCTGTATCGGGTTGTCAAAGCTGGCCAACTCCTGCACCAAGGAAAGTGGTTCACCAGGGACCAAGTTCAGCAGAAATTTCCTCATCTCATGGAGGAACTTAACGCAATGGGGACCATTGCTTCCTAAGGGGGGAGGAATGATCCAGGTGGATATTGGTGGCCACCCGCCTATTCTACTTGGGCCCCCACCATTGTCTCTTTCAGTTTTGGCATAACTTACTATTTTTAGCAGTTTTTCGGGTCCTGAACTTCCGGAGCTGTTTTGAGGCCCTAAACGACGTTTTTTGGTATGAAAATTTGTCACAAAAGTTGTAGTCCTCGGATAGAGCTTTCTAATGATGTATCATGTGCGTCAAACGGAGATAGTATGCCAAAGTTACGTCCCTGGGAAGTTGAAACACCAATTTACCCAAACGGGGCCCATAGTTTTGGCGCTTCATCTCCTAGGGTTAGGTTTTTGGGATGTTGAGGGCTCTCCATTGTTTTTCAATAATAAATAGGCCCTCGAGCCTCATTGTAACGGAGTTCAGAGGTCTGTAGCCACCACATCTCTTCTCAGAGATTCGCTACCAGCACCCTAGCTATTTTATTTCCATTATGTCTGTAAGCATCTTTCTGTTATTTGATATTGATGAAATGAAGTGTTATTTCCGCTGCATTTCTATATTTATGGTTATGTGTTTATTCTGTTGCGTTCCTGCATAAATCCGGATCAAGGACCTACTAAGTATATCTTTAATAATTAGTGAGTAAACATTTTCCCCATTTTTAATTTGAAACAATAAGTAAACACTAATCACTCTTGATCTAAAGAATAACTTAATAAATATATATTATACATTTATAGTTTGGAATTTTTCACATTATATAAAATGGAAAATTATATATATCTCAATTTCATATTAACAAAAAATATATATATATATATTATCTACCTCCACATTAAAAATGTGTTACATTATCTTTTCTGACAAACCTTTTTGGAGGCAAATGAAACTACTTTGTGGACGACACTGATATTGGAACTTGAACTATACGTTTCTTCACAAATGTGAGAGACTTAAACCTCCAGTACTTTCGGCAAATTTGGCCTCTCACTCCAGCTTTGATTTAGGACGAGAGGTTCACTGCAAGTGCCGAATACACAAATCAAGATTGAGGTTAGGGCTCTCTTCGGAGTTGGAAGCCGCCGGCTAGATGGCGGAGGTTTTAGCTGGAAGTCATTTTGAAAAAAATCTTCTACCGAATTTCCTCATCAGCTACTTTTCTAATGCTTTAAATAACATATGTAATTTAACAGGCTAAATAGTAAATGGACAGATTTATTTAATGGGAAAAATAGTAATGAAAAATTATTTAATGGAAAAATAGTAATGGAAAAACAATAAAGGGACAATGTCAAAGGAGAAATGAAATGAAAAGGTTGACCATTCCACTTTAGATAGAAAATAATTAAGTAAAAAAAAAAAAAATACAATAAATTAAAATGGTTTCATACCATGTAAACGAATAAATATATAAAATTTAATTTATAATATATATACAAAATTTTAAATTGTATAAATATATAAAATTTAATTTATATATTTTAGAAATTTTCAAAATTTTATTATGATGTTTATTTTTTTTTAATGTAGAGGTTTATATTATTTTTTAAAGTTATTTAAGATATAAATAAAAATAGAAAATGAAATTGACATATAAACTAAAATCAATCAATATATTAGAAATTGACATATAATAATAATTATGTATATACACATTGAATATATATTAAAAATTGACATATAATAACAATTATGTATATACACATTGAATAGAAATATAAATATAAATTATATAGATATTGTAATCAAAGCATTAAAAAATTAATATAAATTGAAATATAAAGAGAAATTGATATATAAATTAAAATTAATTTGTTAAAATTTGAATAAAAAATAAAATGGAAATAGAAACTGGCATTGAAACAAAAATATAAATTTAAATTGAAATTGATATTGATATTGGACATACATTGAAATAGAAGTGGAATAGAAATAGAAATTGAAATGTATATAGTTTAAAACTAGACAATTATGAATATCTATACTAAATATAAATTTAAATTGACATGTACATTGAAATCAATAATTATGTATGTATACTTAATAGAAATATAAATGGACTTTTCTAAGCAGAGCCAATTCGTCTGGACGACGATTTAGACTCGGTGATGATTTTCTCTTCAAAATTAAAAGTTTTTTCTTTTTCAAAAATATGAAAATGTGAGTGCTTGAATCATTTTTTAATGGTGGAAAGAATCCTTTGAGAACTTAAAATTAGGAAACTTGAGAGCTGCAACCTGGATTTCCAAAAAATTCCATAGCATTTCATCAAAATAATGCCAGAAAAGCCATTCTTTTTAAGGCTAAATTTTCACTTGTTAGACTAGGCTACTAAAAATTGACATATACAATGAAATCAATGCATTAAAAATGAGATATAATTAGAAATAGAAATAAACATGGACATACACATTGAAATCAATGCATTAAAATTGAGATAATGTTCTTCTTTCAAGTTGCATTGTGTTGTTGTATTTTTTTTTGCCATATTAACTTAAACTGTAGACTAAATTTCTTTAGATTTTCAAATTATTTTATTGTTTTAGATATAAACAGGTTTGAAAAGAGGCTTATCCAGCAATGTGTTTTTAGAATTAGGGCATTGTGAACGTCAAACGACGTCTTCTGTTATGTTTAACATGAGATTAATTGTGTTTGGCCCTGGTTATTCGATTAATCCCTAAAAATGTTTAAATTATATATGTTCCTCAACGGTGGCATTGGGGATTAAATGAAATTTTCAATCCTTGTAGTAGTCTGTCAAGCAGCTCACATATTATTTAAATCGCTTGTATGTTTTTGAAAAAATAAAATTTTAATAAAGAGCAGACAAGTAAACCAAATATATATCGTCAAAGAAGATATACCTTCAAATTTCTAGAAACTCGTAAATGAAACAAAGGTTCATCGACCTGCTAAAATGGTTGCATAAAGCATCAAGATGGCATACATTTTTTTTTGATCTATTGAATACAATGTACTTCTAAACATGTAAGCTTTCAATTAAGCTCAGGACAGATATGACTATCTATTAAGCTCAAATATGACTATCATGGCTGATATGATTATTAAGCTTGGATATGGAATGTCATTGGTTTATTTAGAACAATGTTTTCAATTTTATGTTCAGTCATGACCGTAACACATAACAATTGAATTTCAAAAACATCTGTAATTGCATGCTAAGAAGATAAATATTCTTGCATTCTAGCAAGAGAGAGGAGAATAATATTGTTACAGTTTTTCTTTTGGATTTGGAATTTGTAACCCTGAATAGTACAAAGAATACATACAATCAAAAGATTCCAGTGAGTCATCTTTTCAAGTATCAAAACCTTCAAAATTTAACCGTGCTATGATGAAAAATTCGGAAAAAGATTTCAACACCTGGGGTTAGACTAGTGCGTTGTTAGACTAGTGGGGTTAGACTAGTGCGTTGTAAGACTAGAGCGTTGTCAACATTAAGTGATACACAACTTAAACGAATCTCTTTGTAATCAAATGGCATAAAGGATCATTGCACAGAGGGCTATGGCACAAGGATCCAATGGAACTTTCCAAAAAAACGGACGAACTCCGATGATAAATCCTACTTCTCAGATTTAGTAACAGATATGCTTGGAAGGAGGGAAAATTTTAAGATGGAGCATGGTAAGCAGCGCGTATCCATTAGTGTAATGATAGTTGTTTTCTCGAACGAATGAAGGAAAATAAAAAGGTTGACGATGGTCTGTGGGGAAATGTTTTCGGTGTAAAAAATGTCGATGACATTGTTGAAGTTTTTGTATGTGGTTATTTTTCACCTAAAATCTTATTTATTATTTGTTTTTTTTCTTTTTCATATGTTAAATTGATTTAAAATTATTTCATTTAAAACATACATTGAAATATTTGAGGCAATCATAAATATTTTATTGATATACAGACACAAATATATTTAATTATATGGACATTCAAATATTTTATGTAAATTTTATATTAAAAATTTTAAAATATAAAAAATTTTGGTTTTCAATTTTCAATTACTTATTTATCTATATATAATGGTGTTATTTAATATGGACATCAAGATGATTTTTTTGAAAGTATGCATTGAAATATTTTATGCAAACATAAATATTGTTTTGATATACAAACATAAATATTTCCATCCATATGAAACTTTAAATATTTTATTTAAGGTTTAAATTGAAATTTAAAAAAAAATTAAAAATATAAATGGTTTTGGTTTTCAATTTTCAATTACTTGATTATCTATGTAAAATGGTATTATTTAATATGGACATCAAGATATTTTACTTATAGTTGAGAGAGACATTTTTTTAAATTATTACATAGTAATTTTATGTAAAATAAAAGAATTATACAACTCCTTTTAACTATAACTAACCAAATAAAAAATCATGGAGAAGCTTAACTAGCGATGAGCATGTAAATAAAATATTATGTGATAAGAAGTTCATGGTTCAAATCCCTCTATTAACATATGTCTTTGGTGGTAGCAGTTGTTATCAACCCACATCATGCTAGTATGAGAGTGACCCAATTGCATATTCATCTATACTAATCGGATATATATAACTAAAACCATTACACAACCACATTGATATACCTTTGGAAAGATTCACAATTATGATTAATTGTATTTATATTACTTATGTGCCTTTTTCTTATGCAAGAAAGAACACCAAGTTTATATTAAGTAAACCAGTTACATGATCCATAGTAAAGAGATGATTTGTCAGTTGAACTGAAAGATCACACTAAAATACTAAATTACATATTTTCAAAAAAATGAAAAGTATTCGAGAGAATTTTCGTGGAAAAAGATCTCAAAACGACCATGTATATTCATATGACCAAAGCCCTGCTGTAAGTTCTGAAATTACAAATTAAAACATATATAAAAAATACTTAGATGTTGTGTAAACTAAGATGCATGTCTAATATCACCACGCACATTGCTACATAAAAAACAAATCAAAACTAATCAAAAACCATAATCGTCCAATCCCCTCGCAAGGAGCTAAAAACATCAAATCCATACATCAAGTGAGAGGAATGATTTTGTTGCTAAGTAAAATGTCATCTCCATACAACTGGAAAATTATCACGACTGCCTATATCTCTCGGTGTTTTTTAGGTAATATGTCCATCGTGGGTAAGGAAAATGTAAGGATTGAAAATTATCTTGAAGTTTAAAAACATTGGAAAATGGCACTAGTCTCTAATATGCGAACTATAAAATGTTAATTTATATATTTTTCAAGTTATTCAAATTTATAATGATTTAATAATAGTGTCTATATAAAGTTGGCAATTTTTAAGGTAAAATAATTTTATATTGTAGAATTTGGGTGAATCATTTTTATAAAAAATGAAAATTGGTGAATCTTTTTTCTGGAAAAATCATGGAAAATTATCCCACCTACAAGTATTAGCCCCTAAAATTTTCTATAACCATGGAGTTCTGAAAAGCAACAAATATCGGCGAAGGTGAGATCATTGAATTGTTGAAATAAATCCATAATGCACTTTAACCATTTTTATAAAAGAGGAAGGTTAAATTAAGATATGTGGTTATCCCATTATATAGATATTTTTTCGTCTCCAATAATAGATAACGATATAAGAGGTAATTCCAGCTGAAACAATAATATAATATGGTATTCATCGCGATATAAGCTCTACATCCACAAGTCATATTCTAGTAATCAATTGGAAAAAATTGTTTGTTTATCCCGATACTAGGATTCTCACAATATTCCAAGATGGAAGTTATGATTTTAATGCAAATCCTATCAATGTAGAAAGGGATGTATTCAAAAATAATTTTATTTTTGCCTCTCCAAATACCCTAGAGAATAAAAATAGGAAGTGTCTTATAAGCCTTGAAGTTATTATACCAGTCCATAATGCACTAATTTATAGTAGAATATGTCCAATCGGAAACAATGTACAAACTTTGAACTACCCAAATATAAATGGTGATAGCTCTTAGGAATTTGAGGAATAAGTAGATATGATCCTCAAAATCCTAAAGACATATACAACATCTTCCCGGACCATGAAAACCCTGCTTGCCCAGGTTTTCCCAAGTAAGGATATTGTTGTATCCCACCATCCAACAAAAAAATTTCAACTTGAGTGGCATGTTCCATTTCCATATAAACATGTACCATTTTGACCCTAAAGGTAGTATATATGTAAGATATATGTGGTAATATATTTCTTCAACTGATAAATTTTGGGAGGATCTCTCGTTCCGAACGAGAGAGTCAACTTTTTCATTGAAGTTGATTCCTGCTTCATATAGATTTTGAATGAAAACATCCCAAAGCTCTTCCATCTAACCATCCAAACCCATTGCATCAAAACTAATCTAGATTATATATAGACACAATTTATCATCATAAATCCACAACTTATGTAGTTTATAGATCCCCAAATCGTGGATATGGAGAATAATCTCCCTAGGTAAAATATGATTTCCCCAAAAACCCCATATGCATCCTCAAAGTTTTTAATAATCGTAATAAGTTGTGTCCATTGTATCATAAATACCCGTTCAAATATAATAACTTCGTTTACAAAAATGAGATGGGATATAGAAGACTTCCTAGAGACCATAATACCATAAAATATCCCACTTTCTCTTGCCTCAGATAGTCTCCTACTCAATCATTCGATTACCAAGGGTAATAATAAAGGTGAAAGTGAAAAACCTTGTTGTAAGCCACGTGAAGCCTTCAAAAAAGAGGAAGGCACAACATTAATTAGTATTGTGTAGTTTATTGAAGTCAACCATTCCATGATCCATTCCACCATCCCATTTGAGGACCTACCTTATGAAGGATAATTCTGAGATATGTCTAATCAACACAATTATATGCCTTGCATAAATTCATCTTTAGTATCATTGCCTCCTACTTTCATGCCTTAATAGAGTGAATAATTTCTTGTGTTATGGCTATGACATATTGAAGCTGACGATTTTTTAGGAAACAAAATTATTCTTGAGAGATATAGTGGGATAACTTCTCCTTTAAACGTGAAGCAATAATTTTGGAAATAATCTTATAAGTGATGTTGAAAACTGTTATAGGCTGAAAATCCATAAGTTATGTGGTATTAGATGTCTTTTTTATAAGAGGGATAAAGGTTAATTTTAAAGAACCTGATATAATGTGCTTCGCTCTAGCTTCCTCCGCCTTCATCAATAAATCATGACCCATTAGATCCACATAGTGTGTAAATAACTTAATAGTACATCAGTCCGACATGGGAAATTTTTCTCTGGAAAAATATTTTAGAACTTACTCAATATTTTCCATGGTGATTGGTTCCATGAGCACACTTTCATCCTCCTCATCAAACATCTAGGGATAATTTTGTATAAAATCTATTTTATTGTTTAAAAATACCCCTGGGCTTAGCCCAAAAAAGACTCCCAAAGTATTTTATCACTTCCTTGTATAAGTCTTGCAATTTAGTAAATTGCATACCCTCATCATCCATAATTATCCATATAATTTTCATCTGCCTCGTATAATATGTGAAATGATGAAAAAAATTGGTATCGTTGTCACCATCCACTATTCAAGTTTTTTGGCTTTTCAAACACCATGTCTCTTCCTAAAATCGTAAGATATGTCTCTTTCATGTGTCTAGATCCATGATCTTATGCTTGGAATCATGTGATAAAAAATAAGGTTAATTGGGTCAATTAAATTCAACTTTTCTTGCTCAATATCCTTTAATTAATATTTAAAACCCATTTTCTTCTCTAATTCCTAGCATCTCATGACCCTTTTATCTCCCACATCATTCATCCAAGAGGACCCTTCAGAAACATTCATGGAATTCCATGTAAGGTGCACCAGTCGATCAAAATCTTAGTCTCCAAGACAAATGTGATTGAATTTAAAGGGGATACCCTTCCAAGTATAATCACCACTCCATTGTAATAATATCATAGGGTGGTCTGCTAGTTTGGCAGGGATATCCAAGATTTCATGAGTCCCAACATTTCCGCCAGATTTTCATGTATTAAAAACCGGTCTAGTATTTTATCAATACAGTCCAAATACATTATACCATTTCACAATTTAGGAGCAAGGTGGCATGGAGGAATGTCCACCAATAATTTCCAGTCAAAAATTTCCATGTAATATTGGCCCATAGGGTTCATCCTTCCTTTAGACCCCCATATTTCATCCCCACATAAAATAAGGCTTAAATCCCCGCCACAATTAGTGACCCAATCTAATGAGCCCAAATATTGCAACAAGAATGTTGCAACTCCCAAGGCTATCAACGTAAATTATCAACTCAGGGTTTGTACAAACTGAAGAGGTGTTGGCACTATATGTGCAGCATATAATGTGTCCATATTTTTTTGATATGATGTGATCAAGTGAATTCCATGAAATCCAAGCCTAAACTAATTGCAGAAACGGAAAGGAAACATAACTACTTTTGCAGAAAGGAAACTTAGTTACTTTTTCAGAAAGGAAAGACTATTCTACTTTTTAGGAATGTAAATCTTAATCATATTTGCAGAAATGTAAACATTGACCTAATTGCAGAGTGTAAATTGTACATCAAAAGGAAGCCCAGTCTATGCAATAGAAATAACAATGCTAGAAATGAAAACCATATCTTAATATGTATGAAAAAAAATGGAATAATTCTTCAATCACGACATTCAAGACATATTTTTTCAACAAAGTTCATAAGGTGTTCCATAAAGTAATCATGAAAATCATCGTTATGCTCTTCAAGTCATGAATATGTCCACTAATCATAATTGAAATGGATAAGAGGCAAGGATTCAAAGGTAGTTTTGTCTTAATCAATCATGGTTCAAATCCTAGAGTTCATTATTTAATCCTAAGGGACAAAAACCAATCTTTTAGAGAAAATATGGTCAAGTAAATAACTCCAAAATACCAATGTTAACACATGCTAAAAAATAGCAGAAAAGTATTACTTGAACAACTGGAAAACCGAGAATTGGTGAGATAGTTAACCTACCAAATGCATAACCTAATCAAGTGAAAATTCTATGTGGTAAATTTTTTTATTAAATTGATTTTTTTTACATCCCAATATAAGTGGAATAAACTCAAATTAATTTCATTAACACGTTATAAAAAATAGTAGAAAATTACTACTATTTTACTACAAGGGATTTCCAGAAATTCTAGATTTGTGAACGAGTAGACCAAACCAAGTAGATAAATGATGAGTATGAATTTTAAAAGTTTTTACATGGATGAATCATGTCTTTTAATATATAAATACCATAAAAAAAAAAAAAATCACTTCAATGATTTAACCATTGTAACCTACAACAAAATAAGCATGAAAAGTAAATGCAGAAATAAGAGATGCAAGTGAGAAAAATATTCAAATGAAATAAAGAAATTGTATAAGTGGGCTTTGAGGCTCCTGATATGGACAAGCCCAAGGAAACTTAATGTACTATGAAGGAAACCAAGCTTTAGAAGCTAAAAATGGCATCAAAATTCATTATTTGAATCCATCCAAGTACATCCATGCTTGAAATGAAAGTGGAGCTGCTAAATAACAAGTTTTCTCCACAATAAGACTAAGAAATGCATGCCCCTAGAGACTAATTCGAATTGGTACTTATAAAAAGTGATGAGGAAGCATTATCCTTCAAAGGATGAAGTCTTCCCCTCCAAAATCCCTCAAATAGTGGATTTGGTTCTCAACTCTAGGCATCTTCATTAAATAATAGGGGACACATTCCTAGATTTTCTGAATCACTATATCTCCAGAATTTGTGCAATAATTTAATAATATATTGTTCATTTATTATCCAATATTTATCCATAGTATAGTAAGGATAAATTCCCTATATTTTATAATTCATAATTTACTCCACATTATTTCAATATTATGCAAAAATAAATAATAGTAGGCACATAATATGTAATTACCTCTAAACCTTCCTAAGAACATACTAAGGCTAAAAAAACACTATTAAATGTAGAAGGATAAATTTAATATAACCTTTATGTGCCTAGGGAAAGTTAGATGTACTTTAATTTATTTCTAATTTGGAGGCCCATCATAGCCCCCTACTGAAATTGTTGATCATCCTTTAAGCAACCTACCCAAATGCGTTCCCTATTGTTCTTATTTTATGCCTCAAATGTCTTTTATTGCAATTCCCTTCCTTATCTCAATGGAATATGATTCAGATGGTTGTTTGTATTGTATGTATTCCATGGATAGACTTGTCATAGTGGCAAGTTGTACCTCTTTTTCTTGCAGTTTTTCTTTTAGCCTTATATTTTATGCATGTAGTTGCTCCCTCGTGATTGACTCTCTCAACCTTAATTTATTTAATTCCTTGCTCGTTTCATTACCTTTTTCCTCTATGAGCTCCACATCTTCTTTTCTAGATTTTGAAATTTGCATTCATCTCTGTTCTTCCTTTTTCCTTCCCCAACTCAAAGTAGAGTGGTATAGCAGATTTCTCAGGTATAATCCTACCTCCCTCAACAAATTTGTAGTAGGATTCTAGATTTGGTTATGGATCAGGCTTTTGGAGATCTTAGAGACCTTTTTCCACTTCTTTTGGTGTGGCTAGCTCTTCTTGCAGCATCTCATGTTTCTCCTGTAGGATTCCCTATTTCTCCTATAGCAGCCCATGTTTTCTCCTGTAGCTCTTATGTTTCCTCTTGTAACAGGGCATTTTGTGTCTTAATCCTCTTAAATGTGATTTCTCAAGTAGTGAGCCTCCCTATGGGTGAATGTTTCCCTCTTGTAGCACTCTATTAGCACCATGTACTAAATATGTTCTTCCTATGGCAATGATGTTCCATACTGTAGCAACTTTGTTCTTCCTATAGAATTTTTTTCCCTTCCTATATCACACAACCTAAATCCTGTAGCAACTAATATTTTCATGTCAAGAGGTGGTGGATCCACCTTTTATTTCTTTTATTTTTATTTCTTTATTGATTTTCTCATTATTTTTTCTTTCTTCAATTGTTTCTGTATCTTTTTCATTGCATGCAAAATAAATTCAAAGTAATTTTAGTTAATTGAGTTGGCCCTCACCTACTCCTTAGTACTCCTTATTCTCCATCATGAATAAATTATTACATCCCACTTTCTCAAGTCCTCTTCACTTACTCCTTGTCATCTCCCACATGTGTGGGTGTCTTGGTGGAAAACTGAAGTTAACTGCTAAATAAGGTTGAGGCTTCTCTACAAATGAGTTTGGATATAAAAAACCTTTTCCTTCATACACTTACAATAATGTTTTTTTAGCTAAAATAATTATATAAGGGAGGTTTTGAGGATTTCATACATGGGCCTTAACCTTGATGTATTTTTGCAGGTGATATTAAGGTTGTTGATATGACCCTTGAAGTTGTATTTGGCAGTTCTCAAGTTGCTAGTGATGATCCTTTGATGGTTGCATGTTGCTTTTGAAAAACGGTAATGGTTGATTTTTTGGATTCTTGAGGTGTCATCTTATCATGCTCGTTGCTCCATGCATTGGCTTTTCTCTAAAAAAAAATTCTTCAAATGTGATTTTTCATCTAAGTTTTCATTATAGGTCTTTTTGATGATGGATTAAGTTTTTTTTGTTGGAGATGATAAGATACCCTATAGTATCCCTACAAACGTTTTTTGGCTACCCAAGATCAAGGAGATGATCCCTTAATGCTTCATTTTGGTCAATTCTTCATTCTGGTGCTTCCAAGTAATTTTTATTGTGGTTTTGGAGGGCTTGTGTAGACTACTACAGGACTGGATTCTTTCGTGTAGCAGTCACATAGAACTCCCTATGATCACAATAAACTTCACAAAATGCATCCAAAAACTCTGATAATTCATGTTAAACTCGTGGACAAAGATTATAAGCTTTGGTTGTGGTGATGATCCGGAAGTTGGGGAGAGGCCCCCAAGATCTAAAAAGTTGAAATGGATTTGACAATATCTGCAAAATTAGAATGCCAGAAAGAAAAGAGAGAACACACTACAAATAAAACCACAAAGAAACTTGTTTTATTAAAACAAAGAATAATTGTAGAAGCTACATTGTGGTGGAAAAATTGTCCTTTTACAAAGTGAGGCTTGTTATTTATAGCCTTTTTTGAGTTACAATATCATGGGTAGATACCATAGTTGGATAACATGGGTCAATACCATGGGTAGATACCACATACAATACCATGGGTAAATTCCATATCTGGATGAATACCATGGGTTAATGAATATCATGGATATATGTCACTTAAAATACCATAGGTGAATAAATACCATGGGTTGATGCCACTTACAATACCATGGGTAAATTCCATGGGTGGATGGATAACATGGGTGGATGAACACCATGGTTGGATGCCATTTTCCATTCGAATAATTCCTCTCTCCTTAAGGAGCAATGGTCCCCATTGCGTGAAGTTCCCTCGTGAGAATTCTTTGTTGAATATGAAGAGCCACTGAAAATAAGTATTTTGTGTATTTAACCCATAACCATGTTGAACGAAGATCTAAGGACAAAGATACCCTGTAATGCTTGTGACCAACTATGATATTGACAACGTGCAGTCTAGCAAATGGACTTCGATGAAGTGTGGGTTTGTGGATGACCCAGAAAAATAACAAACGAAGATCCAAGGATAGAGATACCATGTAATGCTTGTGACCAACTATGATACTAACAATGTGTGGCCTAGCAAATGGACTTTGATGAGAAGGATTTTGTGTGGTTGACCCATAACTGTGATGATGATTATTGATAAAGTAGTAGGTGCCTACATAGCTTGGGGTGGGAGGGCACGTCTCCAAATCACCCAAGCCGAATACTATTATGCTGAAACTGATGAACGTGAAGCAGGTGCCTACTAAAGCGGGGTGGGAGGGCATGTCTCCAAAGAGAACCTGCTCTGAATGTTGCTCCAGATTTAAAATGAGCATAACTCAGTTAATATAACTCGGGATATTTATTATAACCTATTTTTGGAAATGGAATGATCATTATACATTGTCTCATATGTTTTAAATCACTATCTAGAGAGTCTAGATTCTCAGATTCGTGCAGGAATTGTCCCGCCATGACAAAATTTCTGAAAAAATAGTTGATTTTAAATCAAAGAAAACTCTCTCGTCCGTACTCTGATTCGACCAATTTTTTTTTTTTGAAATTGTTGGGTATGTGTTATATTATTTCCACGATTAGCCCCACGCGCTGTATGTTGCGTCGGACGTAGCTGGGGGGTCACGAGGGGCGAAGCAGTCCCCACCGTTGGGGTCCGGGGCAGTGCCCCGGCCAAAATTTGTTTTTGGTGCGGACCCACTCATAGGCGGATCCGCCCATGGTTTTGTGCATGGTTTTGCACATGGTTTTGGGGTTTGATGGTTTTCGGCCCATGGTATTTTTGTAGATCCGGTCAAGGGAACTACGGTTATGTTCTAATCCAGGGTTAATGGATTGGGGTTTATGTATGCTCCGGCATGTATATATATGTGTTGTAACACTAAAAGGAATATAATGAAAACTCAAGCTGGTCGTCCCGATTTGGGATCCAGGGGAAAATCTCTGTGTTTATCTGTTTTATGTTTTATGCTCTCGCAATTGTTTATTTTCTGTTATAAGATTCGTGTGTAGATAATTTCTGTTCAGGGTTAAAACCTACAGAAATCAGGTGATTTTTTAAGAGGAGCTCAGATATGTAACCATTTATCTGAAATGTCACACTTAAAACTTCAATAAATGATGGGAGAGCTGTTGTCCATGAATTTTCGTCAGAAAAATTGTTATAACATTGCTGATTTTGAATGAGCGATATCTCCTTCATCCGAACTCCAATTCAGCCAATTTTTTTTTTTTAATTTGGGTATTTTTCCACAAGGAATCCATATCTGGTATTTTTTTGTAGATTTTTCACCAAAATTTTCATATCTTATCTGCAAACTCGTCACCCAAAAAATTCATGGAGTTTGGTGAAGACTGTTGCAAAACATTGAAACTAAAATATGCTTCAAACCCTCATTCCCATTGATTCGTAACATGAATCTGATACCACTGATATGGATTTATCTAGGAATGAAACATAATACATATATAACCATAAATACAAAGATACAGTAGAAATAACACTTCATTTCATTAATATCAAATTAATTGAAATTTTCTTACAGATAGAATGGAAATAAACTAGCTAGGGCACTGGTAGCTTATCTCTAAGAAAAGATGTAGCAGCTATAGGCCTCTGAACTGAGTTACAATGAGGCTCGAGGGCCTATTTATTATTTAGAAATAATGGAAAACCATAAACATCCAAAAACCTAACCCTAGGGGATGAAGCGCCAAAACTACGGGCCCCGTTTGGGTAAATTGGTGTTTCAACTTCCCGGGGCTGTAACTTTGACATACTATCTCCATTTGACACACATGATACATCATTAGAAAGATCTATCCTAGGACTACAATTTTTGCTACAATTATCAATTTTGAAATGAAAACATATTCGTCCGAAAAACAATGCCCAAAATACATCGTTTAGGGCCTCGAAACGGCTCTGGAAGTTTAGGACCCAAAAAACTGCTAAAAATAGTAAGTTGTGCTGAAACTGAAAAATTGAAAGAGACAATGGTGGGGCCCAAAGTGGAATAGGTGGGTGGCCACCAATATCCACCTATATCATTCCTCCCCCTTAGGAAGCAATGGTCCCCATTGTTTTGAGTTCCTCCATAAGATGAGGAAACTTCTGCTAAACTTGGTCCCTGGTGAACCACTTGCCTTGGTGCAGGAGTTGGCCAGCTTTTACAACCCGATACAGTTGGATCTTCTATTGGAGAGTGTTCTTGATTTGCATGTCCATGATACAATCTGTGGTGGTGTGTTCCATGCAGTCTGGGTTTAAATATTTTGGTGTGATTTCTTCTGCAATGTCCGAGGTGTCTAGTAGAGGTGGGAAGTAGGGACGTAGGCAGTCTACATTGAATACTAGGTGTAGACCAAGGAATGGTGGAATACTGATCTCGAAGGAATTTTTCCCTACAGCCTTGGTGATGGTGTATGGCCCATATCGGAGCTATCGAAGTTTGCGGTGGGGTCTAGTGAGGTGCTCCTTTTGCAAATGTAGCCACACTCTTTTTCCCACCTGGAAGTTGTGTGGCACCCGATGTTGATCATGTCGTTGCCTGTACTTAGCATTGGCTCTATCTAATATGTCATGAACCTATTGGCGGATGTTCTGAATGCACTTGATGAAGTTGTTTTCTTTGTCAGCTTCAGACTGGACGTGAGCGGAATCGACCTGAGTAGCTACCAATGGCATGGCTATGTCAATGGGAAATAGTGGCTGGAATCCCAAGCCCACCTAAAAGGGGTTATGGTCGGTTGAGTTGTGGAGATCCTGGTTATAACTGTGTTGTACATAGGGGAGGCTCTCATCCCATGTGCATGGATGCTTTGAATTGTACATGCATAGAATGTGTACAATTATCCTTTTGACAACCTCTTTCTGGCCATCAGTTTCGGGATGGAAAGCTATGGACTTGATGAGCTTAGTGTTCAACATTGACCAGAGGATGGACCAAAATGTGTTGAGTAACCTGTTGTTGCGATTTGATATAATAGACTGTGGGACCTCAAAGTGCACCCACACTCGTTCAAAGAAGAGTTTAGCAGTGGCTTCTAATGTGATATTCTTCTTGCAGGCTGCCATAATGGCCATCTTCGAGAATCTCTCGATGACCATGAAAACACAATCACTTCCATGCTTAGTAGAAGGAAGGCCTGACATGTAATACATGGAGATGGATTCCCAAGGTAGACTAGGGGTAGGTAGCAGAGTATAGAGCCCTTTATTCTTGATGGTCATTTTGGCAATGGCGCAAGCAGTGCAGGATCTGATGTACTTCCCGACATCATGTCGAAGGTTCGGCCAATAGAAATAATTTTTCAGTACTGCCACTATTTTATCGACCCAAAAATGCCCAACAACTCGACTGTAGTGCGCTTCCCATATCATCTTGGCAAGCTCGCTTGAAGGAACACAAAAGTGTCCCAAGTGACATAATAGTGTATATTGGAGGTGAAAATTTGGAACTTGCGTACCCCCCAAGAGTGCCTTGTATGTGTGGCTAAATTTTGGATCACTTTTGTAGAGAAGCAACCAATTAGAAGTCTCGTGCCCATAAGAGTTGAGAACGGTGGTTATGGCCATGATCGGTGGTCGCCTAAGGTAGTCTGCAACATTATTGGTGCTACCCTTATTGTACTTGATGTTCAAAGGAAATTGTTGTAGATATGTGGACCACTTCTGATGGCGATCATTCTGCAACTTCCCTTATGTCGGTATGAACTGCAAGGGTCAATGGTCTGTGTGGATGATTGTCTCCTTCCCCAAAATGTAATGCTTCCATTGTCGGCAAGCCTACACCATGGAATACATTTCTTTGTCATAAGTGGGATACTTTTGAACTGTGTCAAACAATGTCTCACTGTGATATGCCATTGGATGCCCCTATTGAGTAAGAATTTCCCCAATAGCATAGTCAGAGGCATCTATCTCGATATCAAATGGCTGTTGCAAGTATGGTAATGTGAGAAATGGGGCAGAATAGAGGCGATGTCTTAATTCTATGAATGCCTTCTGTTGAGATTCTGACCGAAATTATTTTTCTTTCGCTCCTCCCTTGGTGACTTGACTCAAGGGTCAAGTGATATGAGAGAATACCAACACAAACCTGCGGTAGAAATTATCAAGACCCATAAAGCTATGAAGCTCTGTTAGAGTGGTTGGGGTTGGCCAATCCCGAATGACTTGGATCTTGGCTAGATCCACATGCACCCCCCTTTCATCAATAATGTATCCCATATATTGAACCTGGGTCATGCCAAAAGTAAACTTCTCCAAATTGGCACAGAAATTGTGTTGTCGTAGTGTTTGGAGGACTTTTCGGATGTGGTGGAGGTGCTCTTCCCAAGTCTAGCTGAAGATCAGAATGTCATCCAAGTACACCACTACAAATGAGTTAGTGAATGGACGCAAGATATCATCCATCAACCTCATGAAGGTTGCGGGAGCATTCGTCAACCTGAAAGGTATGATGAGCCATTCAAAAAGGCCCTCCTTGGCTTTGAAGGCAATCTTCCACACATCATAGGGTTCGATTGGTACCGGGTGATACCCAAACTTCAAGTCGATCTTTCTAAAATATTTTTTCTCTTTGAGTTGGTCGAGAAGGTCATCAATCCATGGTATCGGGTACCTATTCTAGATAGTGATCTTGTTCAGTGCCCGATAGTCAATACAAAGTCTCCAAGTCCCATCCTTCTTTTGTACAAACACGATCGAGCTCCCACAGGGCAATGAACTTGGTCGAATGTGACCTTTCTACAGCAAATCCTGAATATGCCTCTTGATTTCATCATTCTCTAGAACAGAGCACCTATAGATCAGTCCATTGGGTAGTAGCGCACCTGGGCATTAGGGGAATTTTGAGGTCTAAAATGGGCCTCCTAAAAAAATAATAAAATAATAGCTAAACCAATAAAATAATATTTATGAATTTGCAATTCACTTTTTGCACCACAATCCATGTAACCATAGTTAAATTCAATTCAAAAATTGTACCAAAATAAAATTAATAAAAAAATTGTATTGATGTGACTATAAATAGGAATGAGCTTTTCAAGAAAAAATCATTATCATTGAACAACTAATTCATTTGTCCTTTGTACTTAAATAATTTAAAATAAAATATAAATATAAATTTATAAATTCTTATTTATATTATATGCTATTAATTAAAATTTATATTATTAAATTGTATAATAACATGTAATTAATATAGTATATAAAAATAATATAATATAATAAATGTATAGGGATATGCATTGTTTCTTTCAAGAAATATGAAATGACAATAATATATTTTTATTCAAAAATTGTAAAATGACGTTTATTATGAGTACTTTACTTTGACTTTAAAAGTAATTAGAGCACTACCATGGTTAACTATGAGTTTTTATCCACCATTGAGAATGTGACAAGTAAGTACCTTTAACTCAAGCAATGCCACCTCAACCATTAGGGATGATGTCATCCCTTAAAATGTGATTGGTTCTCATAAAATGAATTTTGATTGTACATTTTCCTTAGGAGGCCCATTTTAGACCTCAAAATTCCCTTAATGGGTTAGGTCAATGGGGTGCTTGACCTGACAGTGTAGAGGCACCCCTGTGGATGAGGTGAAGATGTCCCTGTACTCCTCCACAACCTTGTCCATTTCTTGTTTTCGTGTAGAGGATCCATGTCTGGAGGTTGTGGCTACAATTTTCTTCTTTCCCTGGGGGCAGATCATCAGGAAAAAAAAATTGCTTGTTTCAGAAATGAGCTTACCACATTTTTTTCAGTAATAAAAGAAATAGTAGGAGGTGGTGGTACCTCTAGTATCCTGTACAACTTATTTCCCAAAGTAACAATAACAGCACGAGGTCAAGACTCATACACAGCATGTCGCTTCCACAAGTATGGTTGGACTAATAATACATCAAAAACATCAATAGGAGCAATGTCACAAAATACCTCATCCGTGAAGGGCTTGATGCTATAGGCAAGGTGGCACTGCTGGCTAGCGCGGAGATCCCATCCTTGGTGAAGCCACCCGATGATGTATGGTTGTGGGTGCACTGTGGTCAGCAAGCCTAACCGATTCACGACATCTACTGAAATGAGGTTTTTTTGACTCCCATTGTCGATAATGAACTGTAGCGAGGAACCCTTTACCCACATCTGGGAGTGGAAGAGAGACTTTGCCTCCTTTGGATCTTCTGGTTCCTCCTTCTGGATCTTCACAGTGGAAATAGTGGCGTTGGGCTCCGTATCAATAATCTGCTTCCCTTTTTCATTCCCCTTGTCAGGTTCTGATTCAGAGTCGAATCATGCATTTGATTCAGAAGCCCTCATCTTGGCCACCAACAACTTCTTGTCTTAACACTCACTTGTGTTGTGAGTGGAGCTCTTATGGAACTCACACCACTTTTCTATATCCTTCTTTGGCTTCGCAGTGTTGTTCTTTGCTTGTGGCTTTGGCAGGTTGTCTTAGGCCACCATGCCTTGGCTTTGTCCTTTGTTCTGCGGTTTGGGGGCAGCTTTCCCTTAATTTTGATTCGCAGATCCAAAGTCTCTCTTCTTCTATTTGAATTTATGCTAAATCTTGGCAACATACCGATATGTCGTACCAAGGGAGGAGATGTCGAGGAACTCCATTTCCTCCTAAATGTATCTATGTAGACAACTATGATACTTTAGCACCAAATGTTTCTCTAAATCTTGGATACCCAACTTTGCACGCAAGGTATGGAACAGATTCGTCAACTCATGCACATCTTGATCCTTTTATTGCCACAACGTGGTCCATTGTATGTACTTGTCCTCATAGCTCCCCACAAGATATTATTGTTCCTTGATGGCATCTCGGAAAGAATTCCAAGTGGGTACAACTAAGAAAAGAGAGGGTTATGTCTCATCCTTTTTCTCACAGTAGGTTTCCCACCAGTCCTTGACATGGGGGGTAGCTTTGAGGAGTACAAAAATAATCTTCTCTCAGTAGGAAAATTCATGAACCGAGAAATATCCTTCTAATATATTCAACCATCTATCTACGGCATCTGCATCTATTTGACCCTCAAATATGGGAATTTCAAAGTTTACATGTACCTTAAAGGGATTTGTGCCTCTAGATTGGCTGCTGGATGCAGGTGCGCCACCGGTGGGCAGTCATTGAAGTATCTGGGCAACATTTTCCATCATCGTGTTCCTTTGTTTCTCAAGGGCCTCCTTGAGCAATATTTTTATAGGATCTCCTGCTCCCTCATCTTTCTTTTCCTCCCCCATGGGCATCCGTCGAGGTTGGCAAGGCTGATCTTGCAAAGGTTCCACCAGATCGAGCCCTAATTCCTTATACCCTGACCTCGTTGGGGACATGCAAAGAAGGATTGAGAAAAATCAGACCACTCTCATACCATTGATTCAGATCTTGGGGGGAGGCCCCCAGGATCCAAAAATTTGAAACGGATCTAACAATATCTGCAAAATTAGAATGCCAAAAAAAAAGAGAGAACACACTGCAAATAAAACGACAAAGAAACTTATTTTATTAAAATAGAGAATAACTGTAGAAGCTACATTATGTTGGAAAATTTGTCCTTTTACAAAGTGAGTCTTGTTATTTATAGCCTTTTTTTGCGTTACAATACCATGGGTAGATACCATAGGTGGATACTAGGGGTCAATATCAGGGGTCAATACCATGGGTAGATACCACATACAATACCATGGGTAAATTCCATGTGTGGATGAATACCATGGGTGGATACACACCATGGGTTAATGAATATCATGGATATATGTTACTTACAATACCATAGGCGAATAAATACCATGGGTCGATGCCATTTACAATACCATAGGTAAATTACATGGGTGGATGGATAACATGGGTGGATGAACACATGGGTGGATGCCATTTTCCATTCAGATCAGGTGAAAACTATGGGATAAGGGGTGAAAAATGGGTATTTGTTATGAATAAATATTATTGTTTGTGTGGGGAAGTATCTAAATGGTGTGGAAAATGGGTAATGGTGTTGTGCTAGACTTATTTCATCATTCCCCCAAGGAAAAAATAGGAAATGACCCCTCTTTCTATGTTGATCACACTCTTGTAGCAATTCTAGAATGCTCCTATAGCATACTTATTTTATCCATACCTCTCCAATGGTAGATTGGATTGAACGGAAATTTGGTCAGCATGTTTCCACCATCCTTATGAGTTTCCTTATAAAACATCTTGGTCAATAGATGGACGAATATGGAGAAAAATAAAAATGGTTGTAGGTGACTGAGGCCAATTTCTCAAAAATTGTGCATGGGAATTTGTTGAAATTCCTTGATCATGTCAACATCATCTATATGCATATCCTCATAAAACATCTCGCCTAATGGATGCATGGTTTTCCAGATATGGTAAAAGCAATTTATGCCCTGTGTAATTTGGCCTCTTGTAGCAAAACAAAACCTTCTTGTTGCATTTTAGGATAGTGAGGGAAATGAAAGGGAAAGGATTGTAAATGATGGGTGGATGTTGGAAATGGATGATGGTGATGGGTTGACATGAAATTTATCCTGTTGGATCATATGTACAAAGGAGGAAAAATCCCAAGTTTGACTTCCTTTGACTAGGATTTTGATCAATTTTTTCTTTTGATTCTAAATTTGTATTGTTTCTTGCAAAGGTCGGAGGGTACTTGCATTCATCAGAGAGAGATACATGGAGAAAATAATATTTTCCTTTTCATTTTTCATTTTTTAAAATTTTTTTTTCCTAGGCCTACTAGTTGCCTCAATGAGGTTTTCAACTACTAGGTCTGCATAGGCACCTCAAAGGAGGTTTTCACCTAGGATATTTTCATTTTTTTCATTTTTTTCTTTCCACCCCACTAAACACCTCAAATAAATTTTCAATTAGTGAGTCAATCTCAGGCATCTCGAAAGAGGTTTTCACCTAAGATTTTATTCTTCCCTTCTTTTTCCCTTTTTCCATTTTTTTGTTTCTTTTTTTCTATCTAACTCTACTTAAAAAAATATATCTTTCAAGTGTAGGAATACTTCCAATGGATCCATCTGCATAAAAATATGGCATAGAAATTCATGTGTAGGTTCAAAATATATGCTTTGACATGTACATGAATATTAGAGACCAAACACTTTTGACTTTGATGATATCAAGCGTTGTTGAAGAAGAGAGTGATACTCCAACTTTTTTATTTTTTGGAACCAAACCTCAATATAGTTTTGATGCCCTTGGTTTGCATGTTCATCTAGATCATTTTTCATGTCTTATTTTTTTTTCATTCAAATCTTCAACATTTTGTCGATTAGTCCTTTGCACACATAAAGGATCTGATGGTAAGCATAACAAAAACTCTTCAATCTCAAGCTTCAATGGTTTCTCTCCATAAAATGTGATACATGATTCTTCTTGATCTTCTTCTTCTATATGTTGTTCTTCAATGACATCAGGAAAATATATTTTTTGCAATACTCTTCCTGAGCTAATATGAATAACATTTATATCAAGAAGAGTTGTTTGGAAGTGTTGAACCTCAACATTATAAGTGGGCTGAGTTTCTTCATTTTTTCAGTTTGGAAATGGGGGTACAGGTAGTTGAGTGGGAGTGAATTTCTTAGATGGATGTGGTTGGGGTTGTGGTTGTGGTGGAGGTGGATCATATCGATAACATGGATTTGAGTATTGAGGATATTGAGGAAAAAATTGAGGATATTTTGGATTTCACCCATAATGTTCTTTCCAACCTTTTTACCGAGATTGGTTTATTGATTGAGATGGCAAGGTTTTCCATGAAAAGGGTGTGTTCCAATTACTTTGTTATGGATATGCATAACCTTGAAATTGTAAATTAGGTTCTTGCATCATATTATATTGACTAGGCTTCCATTGTCTTATTCGAGCTACATAACATAGTTTCTTTGGTGATTGAATTTCTCCATTGTCTTCTTGGTAAAATTCCTTCAACCTCGGTAATGATGGGAAATATTTAATAACATGTGATTCTGCATGGAAAACACAAATATCAGCATCTAATTTTTTCTCATCTTGAATTCTTTTCATTTCTACTTGTACATTTACATTTCTAATATTTTTTTTAAGTTATCAAGCAAATGTTTGAGTTCATCTTGACTTACCAATCTTGATTTTGATTTAATTATTATCCCCCTTCCTCTTGATATGTGCTTGCATGTTTCACAAATTTCTTCAAATAATAATTGGTATACATCACCTCTACTCATTAGATCAAGGAGATCAATCCACTCGTCCCTAATTGTTCTAAGTAATATGGTTAATATTTTCTCAAATCCTAAATGTTTTTATTTTTCCCTCTTAAAATCATACATAAATCTCTCTATTAGATCCTCAAGGCTCTCATCTTTTTTCTAGCCATTCTAAATATTTCTTCTTTAAGATCATGATTTTTATATTTTTTCTAGAAATATTTTTGTCATATCATTCCATGATCTTATTGAATTAGTCCCTAAACTCATGAACCATTTAAGAGCTCTATCCTTCAATGTTGCCGAAAAAAATCTCATTTTTTTATTGTTTAGTAAGTAACCATAAGATCTACAAAGGATTTCAAATTCAAAGTGAAATTTTTATGGACCCTTTGACCCCATACCAGGTAAGTTGGGAAGGAAAGGTAGAGGGAATTTCTTCATATGAACACTGCTACCAGTATCTTGAATGGTAAATCCAAGAGGATCTTGATCATTTTCATCATCTGGCATCCATTTATCCTACCTTCTTTGTCACCTCCTCTTCTTCTACCTACAAAAGTGGATTGTGATGTGGCTCTTACTGCACCACGTGACTAAGTGGAGGGTGGGGTTCGGTGTTGGAGAATTTTTTTTTTTTTTTTTATAAAATAAAATTGAATGACAATGCTAATGCAATGCAATTTTCTATTCTTAAAATCAAAGGTGTCTAATGCACTTTATTTTTTTTGTAGAAAGTAAAATAAATGAATCAACTATGGAAGAAAACAATGCATACTTTGACACCTCCCTTGTAACAACGCCAAAAATTGATGAGCCCAAGTATTGCAACAAGAATGTTGCAAATACCAAGGCTACCAACTTAAATTATCAACCTAGGATTCATACAAACTTAAGAGGCATCAACACTATATGAGCAACATGCAATGTTTTTTTGTTTTGTTGATCTAATGTAATGAAGTGAGTTCCATGAAATCCAAGCCTAAAATAATTTATAAATAGAAAGGAAACCTAATTACTTTTGCATAGAGGAAATCCTAGTTATTTTTTTCAGAAATTAAAGGCTATTCTACTTTGCATGAATTTTATGTTAATTCTATTTGTGGAAATGTAAACACTTACCTATTTGCAGAGTGCAAACGGTACATTAAAATAAAGCCTAGTCTATGCAACAAAAATAGCAATGCTAGAAATGGAAACCATAGCTTAAGATGTTCAAAACAAAATGAAAGAATTCTTCAATAATTGAATTCAAGATATATTTTTTCAACAAATTTCATAAGGTTCTCCATAAAGTAATCATGAAAATCATCATTATGGTCTTGAATTCGTGAATCTATCCATTAACCATAAGCGAAATGGATAAGGGCAAGGCTTAAGAGGTTTTTTGGTATGAATAAAACATGTTTCAACGCCTATATGTCATTATTCAAGCCTAAGGGAAAAAAACCAAACTTTTCGAGCAAATCTGGTCAAGTTTACACGTGCTACAAGAGTGTTATAGGAGGTGCTACAGGAAGTCATGTTTTTCTACAAGAGTGAGATAACTTGTCAAATGCCCAAGTAAATAAAATTAAAATTGGATGATATTTTTTTTTATTAATTAGGTTTCCTTAGGACTCCATTCAAAGTGGAATCACTCTAAAATACCCATGCTAACACATGCTAAAAATTAGCATAAAATTACTACTCTAAAACCTGGAAATTCAAGAACTAGTGAGCCAGTTAACCTACCAAATTCCCAACATAATCAAGTGAAAATTATGTGGGATAAGAAAAATTATTAACAAAAATGTTTTTATGACCCAATAAAAGTGGAATAAACTTATATGAATCCCATTACCACGTCCTAAAAAATAGCATAAAATTACTACTATTTTTCCACAAGGGATTTCTAGAAATTCTAGATTTGTGAACTAGTATACCTATCCAAGTCGCTCAATGATGAATATGAATTTTAAATTTTTTTCTAAAAATGCATCATTCTTTTCAATATTTAAATAACCTATAAAAAAATCACTTCAATCCTTTAACCATTGTAACCCACAACAAAAGATGCATGAATAGTAAATGCAGAAATAGAAGATGCAAGTGAAAAAGACATTCAAAGGAAATAAGGAAGTTTTACAAGAGGGCTCTGAGGATCCAGGGGAGGCAAAACCCAAGGAAAATCAGAGTCCTATGAAGGAAACCAAGATTTAGAAGCTAAAAATGGCACCAAACTTCATTATTTGAATCCATCCAAGTACATCCATTCTAGAAATTAAAGTGGAGTTGCTAAATAATAAGTTTTCTCCACAATAATACTGAGAAAAACATGTCCCTAGAGGAAAAATATAATTGGTACTTATAAATATTATGAGGAAGCAATGTCCTTGAAAGGAGGAAGATTTCCCCTCCAAAATATCTCAAATAGTGGATTCGGTTCTCAACACTAGGAATTTGCATTAAATGATAGGGAGCAGATTCCTAGATTTTTTCAATCACTAAAGCTCCAAAATTTGTGCAATAATTTCACAATATCTTGTCGATTTATTATCCAATATTGATCCATCCTATATTAGGGAGAATTCCCTATATTATTTCATTTATAATTTACTCCCTATTCTTTCAATATTCTGCAAAAATAAATAAAATTAGGCACATAATATGTAATTACCTCTAAAACTTCCTAAGAAGGTATTAAAGCTAAAAAACTTTATTAAGTGTAGAAGAAGAATTTAATATAGTCTTTATGTGCCTAGGAAATGTTATATAGGCCTTAATTTATGTCTGATCTGGAGACCCTTCAAAATCTTCAATAATTCACATCCCTCCAATATATTCCAATGACCAATATCAAGTCATAAGGAGCATATGTATTAAGTATGTGAATCATGTCCGGGGATCCCCTAATAAAATCAAATGTAAGTATAACTGCAAATATTTTGAAATCCATTAAAGTAACCATAGTTGGGTTCCATAGAAAAACGAGTTCCATAGAAATCATGTTTGCATCGATGGTAGTGATATGCGAGTGAGGACAATCTTTTTGAATATGCGACCTTGCCCATTCTCTCGACTCCATCATCTCTTGTATTAGAATTATAGAAGGAGAAGAAGAATGAAAGAGAGGAGTAAGGGAGGGTCATTTTGGGGCATTCCCAAAACCTCAGAGATTGAGAGACATAATATTTGTTAAAATAAAATAATTCCTCTCGCATGAAGAATTTTCTATATTTAGAGAGTTAGTTAACTGAGTGTTGAATCAAGTCGAGTTTAAGTGATAGATGAATTTAGTGAGTAGTTGCATGTCAAGTTATATTAGGCAAGTCGCTAGTTGAAAAGGTTTCATTTGGGGGATTTTGAGGTCTAAAATGGACCTCCTAAGGAAATTATAAAATAATAGTGGAAATAATAAAATAAGATTAGATTACATCATCAAATTTTACAGGGAAAAAAAACTACTTTTTCAACTCGTATTTTCAACTTATCTCCCTATGTTTTTACTCAAATTTCGAGCGGGAAAACTTGTTGGATCCAGAATTTGATTCCTCATCCAAGGAGTACCCATGTTGCATACTTTCGATGGACCCTTATACACAAAAAAAGGAGAAATACATGAAAAAACATGAGTGCAATCACATTTTTCATGTATTTCTCAGTTTTCGTGTAACATGGTCCATCAAAAGTATGAAAAATGGGTACTCATTGGATGAGGAATTAAATTTTGCATACAATGAGTACTCCCACTCGAAATTTGAGTAAACAATTATGGAGATAAGTTGAAAATACAAGTTGAAAAAGTAGTTTTATTTTTTTATTATTTTATTATTTTTTACCTTTTTACCCCAAAATGGTGAATCGCCCCCCATGGTTGGCATCCTTATCTTAAATCCTATTATCTCTTAAGATTTATTTTGGTTGTACATTTTTCTTAGGAGGCCTAAATTAGACCTCAAAAGTTCTCTAATGAAATACCCTTCATTAGGTTTATGTAATTAATTTATATCAATCAATTATATGTGATCAATAGAAGAGCTGCAACTGGTGCTATTGTGTTAATTATTTTTTTTATCCTCTCTTCCTTTCCAATAGATTGGTATTACAACCTGTCATAGCTAAGGTCATAAATATCAAATCTAAGGTCACAGAGATAAGAGCAAAGCTTTGCAAGGTCAAGAGAGGCAACGGATTAGTAGAAATCCATAAGTGAGAGACTAGAAAATTATTTTTTTCTCTTGATTGAAGATATAACGCACCTCACAAATAGCATTCATGGCATTATAATGCTGGGAGGTTCACTGGCTAGCCGCGTTACAAGCCATAAACTTAACTATGCATTTTTCATGCACGTTGTTTGTGCCTTGGGTGCATTACAAGACTAACACAACCATGTATCATCATGAAGAGAATTAGTACAAAATCTCTCCTTCATACGAGCTGCGTTACTCTTCTTAAAAGCCAAAATTCAAAGGACCAAATTTGAAGGAATAAAGGTGAAAGCCTCTGTTAAATAAAAGGTGAGAGTGGTGCTTTAAGTTTTATTTGAAGAGTACTGGAATAAAGATCTTGTGATTTTTTTTATGTTAAATTTATTTTGTACATAAAATATTTATGAAAGGGGTATATTAAAGGTGATATAAAGAGGTATTTTCTTAAAGCCTATACATATTTGTAGGATATTTTATCAATTTTTTTTTATAAGAGATGAGAATTAAAAGAAATTTTTTTTATTGAAGAACAAATTTTAGGGATTTACAAACTCTGTCAGTATACACAAATATTTTGGTGTTTTGTCTTGAGCATGACATGTTTTTGGGTGAAGATTGTGGCTTACAGGGGCGCATATTGAAAATCATATTTTTTTCAGGGGTGATATGGAAGATAGACTCATGTAACAAGAAAATAGCTATAAGACAGAGAAATAACAACAATCATGTCGCAAAGTGTGAATGAAGAATAATAAGAAAAGAGATAAAAAAGAAGAGGCAAAGATCATTGTTTTCTTTAAAGAGGTTTAGGATGTAGCCAAGAAACTGAGAAGTCTAGCAGAAGACAAAGATGAAATCGAGGTTGATTGGTGTAGTGTGGATTTGCTACCACCTCCTAAGTTTAATTATTCCCCAGCTTTGAGTTTCATTATACAAGAAATGGATGAAACTATTATTTTCAAGGTAAAAAAAGCTACAAATTCCAAGGAAGCATGGAAGATCTTGAAAGAATAATTTGGTGCAAGGGGGAGTGACATGAAGCAACAAGATATGTCAAAAGAAAATAATTCAGACGCATATATGAGAGTAGATGAGAAAGGATTTAGGAAGACAACAGAGCTTGGAGAATCCCACTAAAAAGTGGAATATGGTCATGAAGACTATAAAATTGAAACCCATTATGCAAGCATGCATATGGATGAAGAGGATGAAACAAAGATTGCAAAGAGAGAAGTTGAAGCCTTTGTATGTGAAGTAGAGATAGATAATATCAATGCTCAAGCACTCCACTGTAATATGGATTGTGAAGATTATGATGAAACCCATTATGCAAGCATGCATATGGATTAAGAAGATGCAACAAAGATTTCAAATATAGACGTTGAAGACTCATTTTGTGACGCAGAGACTGTTGGAATTATTTTCATTGATGGAAAATAAGGAGCAATGCAAGGAGAATCAGCAAGGTATGCAGGAACAAAAGAGCAACATAAGCAATAGGAGGAGCAAGGAAAAGAAGGAAAAATTGCAGTAAAGAGGCAGCAAATAAGTAAAGGAAAAACAAGCAAAGGAGTAGCAGATACATTTATGGTTTGGTAGAACATTGATGTTTCCATGTTGATGGCTTAATGCTTGGATAATGTTGTAGAAATGGATACATTGAAGAATTTGTAATGATGTGAAATTATTGATTGAGCTAAATTGTTGTGATGCCAAGGAAAGACTCCAAGGCACAGGAAAAGATGTTGCAAGATTGTGGTGATACATTAATGATAAATGTTGTTATTTGATTTTCGCATTAGGATGGCGCATTTAATCACTACATATGGTTGAAATTAATATTGGATGAATTAATTATTTTTTCTATAATATTCAATATGTGAAGATCTTGGAAATGAATGAGTGGAAGGCAAAGATTCAAGCCTATATACTTCATATTCCTATGTGAAATACAAATAGCCATCATATTATCTCTATAATATATGTCATTTTGGATCACATGAGGGGTTAGAGAGTCGGGGAATGTGAGAGAGTTGATTGAGATGTTATGCATTAACTACCTGGCACATATGGATCTTATGTGAAGCAGAGTTGAAGGGAAGAAGAGGAAAAAATGAAGATGGAGGGATGAATAATTTATGACTAGGTAAACCAACACATTGTAGTTTCTTATTTGCATCAGGGGATTGTAGTCTCCTCTCAAGTTGTGGCTTGATAAATCTCTATTTGGAGTTGGTTGAGGTAGGAGCCTCTTGTGGGTTTTATCCTGTAGGAAACATGTGGGAGTTAGAGCTTTCATGTATGTTGTAGCTTGTATATTTTTGAGGTAGTAGCCTCTTGTGGGTTGGATCCTACAGAAAATAAAATGTAGTAAGGAGTAGGAGCTTGCCTTTGGATCATAACAATAATAAACTCATGGTTTTCTCCCTTATGTATTTCCACTTATATCTGGTGTACATATGCATTGTTATTATGTGTTGATGTGATGTATTGGTTTGCCTATTTCTTGTTGTTCACATATTTAGTTTGTTGATAATTATTTGTTAAGTTGCTCATGTAAGGTTTTAATTAATGATTTTAATGAAAATAATTTTAATGCCCATTAATGGACTAAACTATTATACCCCCTCTCATTTTATTCAAGGGTTCATCAATTGGTATCAAATTCGGTTCATTTGGTGTAAGCCTAATAGCTTGAAGGATATTTGGTTGATTCATGGACTATCAAAGTGTACATGTGTTGAGCGCAATGAACTTTCATGAATGGAGAGATAAGGTTAAAACATATTTAATGGCTTATCAACCTGATGTATGGAAGCTTGTATGTGATGGTTACTGTAATGACTCTCCCTCTCTACAATGACAATAGTGGAATGCTAAGGAAAAATAGGTTATGCATACCAATATTCATAACAAGGATCTTGATACATTAATAGATTTCACTTCTGCAAAATAAATTTGGAATAGTTTGCATCTCATGCATGAAGGAGACACTAGTGGTTGCACTGTCAAGAAGGAGAAAATAATGAAGAAAAAGAGAATTTATTTTCAAATGGAAAGTATTCAGTCAAATGAGGTCTCTACAAGTTTTAATGGACCCTATATCCATGAATAAAAGACAGCTGAAGAAAAAGCCAAGCTTGACATAGCCTTGGCTGAAATAGAAATATTGAAGAATGAAAACAAAGATATGAAGAAATTGGTGCAAATATGTCATGAAAGAGAGCATGAATACAAGAATTGAATCATTAGCCTAAGTACACAAATTCAAGAAGAAAAAATAATAGAATATATGATGAATAATTAGCTAAAAGAGAAATAGGTACAATGTTCAAGGTTAGAGGTCGAGATTAATTCAATGAAAAAATAGTTAAAAGAAAAGAGTAGTTTGTGTAAGAAGCTAGAAGAGGCGGTTTCCTCCATGGAGAAATTAGAAAAGGAAATGATTAAAATGACAAATAATAATCAAAAGGACCTACAAAATAAGAAAAAAATAAAAAGAAGCAGCATAACCAGAAGGAGAAGAATGAAGTTAGAAACTCTTCAATATCACAAAGGAGGAATATCTCATGCTTCCATTACCATGAACCAAGACATATTGCAGTAGACTACAAGAACAAGAAAACCAATAATAATCAACCGAAGATGCAACAAACAAGAAGGTTTATCCTATAAGAAAACAATGAAGAACATCAACAACTAGGTACATAAACACTTTCTATGGTTATTGTTTTAAGTGAAATGAATTTGGACATAGACCTATTGAACTCAAAAAGTACGTAAAGAAAAATAGAAATGACTCAAGAAAACACACATCATTTGTTCCTTTTCTTGGTTATATAAAATGTTATTTACGTGGAAACTTTGGCCACAAATCCAAAGACTGAAATATACCAAATACCCTAAAGAGTTCTAGAGGGAACCCAGCAGAAACTCCAAGAGGACCAGAAAATGAGCCAAAAGGAAACACAACAACAGAAGGAAACCAAGTAAGGTGTGGAAGACGAATAATAAATAAAAACTAGTCACCTAGCTTGATCTCAAGGGGAGAAAAAAAGATGAATCCATTGAATGGTTGAGAAACACCATCTCTCGGGGAGAAAAATTCCATTAATACTCATTGGAGACAAGAAAAACAAGTAAGTGAAAATATAATTAGGGCCAATGTAACCAAAGAAAGTTGAAGTCATTATTAAGACCCCTGCAATGAAGATGGAGAATAAAGTTAGCCTAAAAGCAGAGTACAATATCTACTAGAAATGTTACCTTATATATAGTGAGAGGTATTTTAAAATATGAAAGATATTATTGAGTAAAATAAATAAATAAAATTTCACCAAATGTCTTATATGACTCATGACTAAGAACTATATAGAAGTGGAAAGAAGTAAATATAAGTAGTGTTTATGCTACTGAGTTGGAGCAAGGGGTATATTATTTATGCAAGTTTTTGAAGTTGACAGAGTTGGGAAGAGATTTAAATGATAAGTTTGAGGATCATGTAAATGAGGACATGGAAGATTATAGAACTGTGTGTAAACTATGTAACCAAAAGTCCTCTTACAACTTCCCTCACCAATTCTATGATAATAAAAGGATAAAATGCATGAAAGCATTGGTACAAAGTTGAAATGAAAAGAGAGAAGGCATGAAAGCATAGGTACAAAATTGAAAAATAAAAAGGTAAAAGGCATGAAAGCAATGAGAATCAGTAAAACAAGAAGAGTTATTTCCTACAGTTTGTTGGCTTGAGGGGTCCTGACCCAGATTCAAAGTTTATGGAGAAACCAAAAAACACTCCAACTACTGGCCCTTTTGCCAATGACCTGCTTACGTAGATAAAAGTATCACCTAAATCAGTATGGGTGGGTGATGGAACTAGGTTTCCACACCCTGAGGAAGAAAATAATGAAGTGGTCCTAAGAAGATCAATTTCAGACTTATCTCAATGATAAACATATGCGCATAATTCTTAACATAATAAGACAAAATCACATATCTCTTCCGCGCAGATAAAGCATAACTGAACCAGATCTAGGAAATCCTTAATCACTTAATCGGATTTATCAACCATCAGTATGCATATATAACCATAACATATATCCTTGCGCAATGATAAAAAAGAAACAAGAATAGTGTGATCTCAACATAACAAAAACCGTAAATAACTCAAATCAAGAACAAAATAATTTCGCCAAAATTTGTCCTTTCTATTAATTCAGATCCTTTCAATACATCAGAATTTTCGCTTACACATAACCCTTCTGTGCACATAGCCAATGAAGTCCGCACACAGCCAAGACTAGGTCTCCGCACACACAGCCAGCAGGGGCCTTTCTACCCAACCCTGAAAAAACCCTTACAAAGTATCATAGACGCATACAGATCATGATAATGTATCCAAATTGATTTCTTTCCTTAGAATCGATCTATCTATTTTATATTCTCTTAGCGCATATATACTATGGTCTCAAACCATGGTTTGAGGTCCACAGTTTACCCTTAAACTCGTATACATAAAAATTAAGGACTTTGACCCACCCCAAATCCTCTTGACTAATTTGTGCAGTGTCCATATACAAACTTATACAAAATTACATCAAAAAGTGTGCCCAAGGGGACCCCTATCCAACAGGTGCCCAACACAAACATGTGACTCGTCCCAAGTCATAGAGGCATCTGCTCCTTTAGCTTGGCTTGGAGTGCACTGACAGAATATTTTAGAGGGAGCACCATTTCCAAACTTTTCATGGTTGCTCCGTGTGCTTGCTGAACTAAATTTTCTGTTGTGGGCCCTTTAGTGGCCATCTCTATGATGTAATGTGTCTACTGAATTGTATTCAAAGTGTTTTCCAACGTCTGTGAAATCTGGAGAGCCTCCTCAGCTCATGGTTGCATACATGCCTCCAGTAGTTGTTTTTTACGGCACAGGTCTTCAATTTCTATATGTATCATCGGGAACTCCTACGATGAGCTAGGCGCTGGGTAATAACCAAGGTCAATGCCACTCTCTGTACCTCTTTAAAGTTTTGTTCCCTTTTATGCATCTCGTCGCATAGTGGTCGAACTACTTGATTATTCTATATGGACGTCCATACGCCCATAGCTTCATTTAACATATTGTCACACTAGGTGACCACAACATCAATACTATCTTTGGCTTGCTTCACTTCCCAATGCTCTTTGGGTGCGAACTTCTAGTGGAGTCTTGGGCTGCAACTTGGTTTATAGAACTATGATTTCTTTTCCATATTCTATTATAATGGTCTTCACCTCAGCGCACGATGCTTTCTGTTATCACTCCAGTAATTCTCTAGTTGTAAGATTTTATGTTTTTAGTTAAGAAAACTAGAAGTAACCACACACCAACTTTTAAACTCTAGGATCTAGCCTTCCTAGGGTTTAGAGAGGGCTCTCTCTATAATATTTAACTTTTCTTTGTTTTATAAAATATTAGGCTAGTTATGATTGTGCAATTGGTTTTCATTTTTATTGGTTTGGTGGGAAAAATCACTTGAAGAGATCGATAGTGGGAAATCTATTTGTCCATTGGGATAAGGAGTCAAAATTCAAGCAGACATAACTAGGATCAAGGCCAAAAATTCAAATGTTTTCAGGGCAAGATAGATAACCCTTGAAGATCTTTGAAAGTTGTTTTGTGAGTTGATATGATCGGGATAAAGAGAAATGGAGGGATCTTTGATCTAGAAAAGGGTATTAGGAAGAGGTCAAATGAAAGAGGGAGAAATTAAGGGTTCCCTACCCTAGAAATCAGTAGAAAACATAGAAATGAAAAATAGTTAAGACAGGGTGCTTTTAACAAATCCTAAAGTAATCCTCCTATTAATTCATTCAAATTTAGAACACATAATGGATTGTATGTAACAAAGAAATATAACAATGACAAATAGAAAATACTTCACTCCAAATAGCTCATCACATGAATCCTGAAATATGATGCTAATTGATTTGATCCAGTCTGCTACTCAAAATTTGAAACACAAAAAGCCTTCAAGTCCACAAAAATGACTATAGAAATATTCAGCAATTTATTCCATAATAATACTTCTAAAGATGAAGTTTTTATACATAATTGTTTACAAAATATCCTAGAATTCTTCTAGGAATTATCTTAGGGAAATAAAAATATCTTTACAACAATAATAGAGACAGTTTCTCAACAAATCAGCAAGCTACCTGTTAATTCGAATAAAATAGAAACTGATTGTGGATAACATGTAGCTCACTGCCTTGGTATCTTCCTTGCTGGCTTTAGATATTTCGAGTTTGTTTTGAAATCTGATCTAATTATCTGATACTCTTTCATTGATTCTTTTTAATCTCTGATACTCTCTAACCATTTGTAAAATATGTTTACTGCTGTAATAAAAATCTGTTTTGACTGCAAATCAGTAAACTGTTTTCACTATTTGTCTTTCTGCCTTCTTACCTTTCACATTAAATATGTTAATGACTTCCAATCTTCAGCACTTGGAATTTTTATTTTCTTCATCTTCCTGAAGTTTTCATCTACTTCTATGTACCTGGAAAAAGTTGGTTTAATGACAAACAAGTGTCTTATCTCATGCTGCAAGTAAAATAAGTCCTCAAAACTCCTCAGTAAGACTTTTCCTGTTGGAAGGCCTTGTCCACCACCTGCTTTTTTAACTTTCTCCTTCGCATATTCTCTCATATTTTTATTATAATCCTCCTAAGGCATTAATTTTTCATTGATGACCAAAATATTAGGGAAATTTCTTTGCCTCAAATTCTCAAATTTGACCATAAACCTAGTTATGGTAATGTTCATGTTCTCACACTTTTCCTCTAACTACTTCATCAGGTTCTTTATGGTTATAACCTTCTTTATCTCAAGGATAGTTTCAGTTCCATCAGTAATTTAAAGTTCTTCCAACTCTTGCATGTTTTTGTTGTTGTGAGACTTTATCAATTCTAAAGCTTGTTCTAGTTTGTTATCCAATTCCTCTTTAGTATTTTAAATCTCTTCTAATGCTGCTTTAACTAGGTCTCCTTGTTAAAAAATTACTTGAATGGAGGGCCATACATCATTTATGGCTTCTATGATCTTGTTCCACAAATGATTTTTCACATAGGAAATCTATTCCTTCAAGGTCAATTCCTTTTGTAATTTCTTCAATTATTCATTTAGTCTGATGGCCTTTTTCTCATGAGTTTTTGCATTAATTTGAGCCAACTTCTTTTGATCTTCAATATTTTCAATCATCTATTTCAACATGTTAATCTCACTTGGCTTAAGAGAAATTTCTTCCATGGCCTTTACCAGTTTGTTGGCCTCATCTGTAGGGTGAACTGCTGTTGTAGATGACTCTGTAGCTGATGTTGTGGATGATGTCACTGACACTGCAGTAGCCAGTGGAACTTTAGGTGCCAAATCTTCAGCTAGAGTTGATGGCACAACTGTAGTAACCATAGGGATGACTGTAGGTGCTTCTTGTGTTCTTGGTGTTTCTTTTTCCTGGACAAGCTTGTCCATCTGAATCTCCATTTCTTTTATTTGTGTTGAAAGCTGAAATATTATGTTAATCATATCATCTTTCTCATTTTGTCCTTCTATTATTTCCTTGGTTTGAGGATGTTCACTTGGAGGAAGTTTAATTTGTTTCCTCAAAGCTGCAATGTCCTCATTATTTTTCTTTATTAATTGTTTTGCTGCCTTGAAATTTGCTGGGTCAAATCCAATCTATATGACCAATTATTCCAAATATTTGATTCTTAGATCCTTAGCATACAAGGATTATTTGTCCATTTTCATGCAATCTTTCATATTTGAGATGGTGTTTTGGAGTTTCTGAGCACTCATGGCTTTAGTTGTAATAGTAGAGTACAACATTTATGAAGTCTTTCTGTGGAATTCAATCTAATCAATAGCATGGATTTTTTTTGTTTGGACTTCCAAATCAACCTTCTTATAATCTTCCAATGTCTTTGGAGATTTCACTGTAGGCTGCAATACTGACATGATTATCTTTTTTTTTTAATAATAAAATGCAAATAGAAGTCTATTTTGCACACTTGGTGTTTGTTTTAGATATTGAGAATAGATATTGTTTTTTATTTCTTCATTCTTTAACTTGATCTGTATATACTTTTCTTTGATGTCTAGATATTTCTCCTTAGCTTCCTGTGAGGATGAAGCTCCCAGGCTCTATTTCTTTTCTATTAACTGTGCATTTTCATTGTCAACTTGTTCTTCTTCTGGTTCCCAATAATTGGCTCATTAATGATCACAGTGGCAACATCTGTGTTGGTATTTGGAAGATCTGTTTTTTCAACATCAATAGGTACCTTTTCTTTACCTACTGAATTTTTTTTGAGCCTTTTATTTTATCTGATTTTGAACCTTGTTTCAGTAGTGGTTTCAGCTACATAGGTACCCTCTTCTCTTACTCTCTTAGTGGCTTTCTCTATTGGATTAGCAGTCTCTAAAGTGTGACTAGTATCACTTTTCTTCGCTGCATCTATTAAAGTATTCTCTGTCCACTTAGTTTGATTGGCATATTTTTCTATCTCTGGTTTTGTTTCATGAATGAAGGGTGTTAACTTACATTTAACCCTCATTTTACTTATAATCCCTTGTGGATCATAATTCCAAGGAAAGCTTTCTTCAAATCTGCACTCCAATAATTATTTAGTTTCTTCTACCTCTGCATTCCTATGATTGCAAATGAATGCTCCTACTTGATTCTTCAATTTGAACTGTGTTTTCTTCTTTTCCTGTCAAGAAATTCATAGAATCAGATATTAATATTTGCCTGATATACTCCAAGGAAAAAATTCTCATCGATACATGTTTGGGTAGCTTATAGAGCAACAAATTGGATCCAAACACTCTAATCTCAGTATGTTTTTCATATAGGTACCAATCACCTGTCTTGGTTTGCTCTGACAGCTATAAAATATTATTCATCTCATCACTTATCCTTGGCTGCTCTATATTTTTTAATATTTTGATCAATGGATGGATGAATGAATCTGAAAACTATACATATGTTAACTCTATGGACTCTTTCCTAATCAAAGAGGTTCATAAGATAAATGAAAGAGGATTCCCCTCTACCTCAATCTTTTAAAGAGAAAATGGAAATTTATCGGCCTAAAAATATAAGAACATGTGAAGAAGGAAAGAGGTGTATATGAATACTCCTTCAATTGGCAATTTAACCAATTGGTCATGGATATTCTCTGCAATATATCCAGCATAATAAAAAATAACAGATGGAGGTTGTCCTGGGGTAAATGTAGATAAGAAACCTAAAATGGATTCATCTATATATTCATCAAGGAAATACCCTAGAATGAATGAAAGCATGGAAATTACATGCCTTGAACCCTCTGCAAATTTTGAAGTGGAATATGGAGGACTAATTTGAGGAATTTCTACATGTAAAGGCATAAATGTTTGGAATATTAGGAATCTCTTAGGAAAATCAAGGCCAATATATAGCTTGGTAAGGGCCTCTATGGACAAAGGGACTGCTTGAGGATCAGGTTGGATTTGTAACATTTGGTTGATGGATTCAGCAGTAATGGTAAAAAGCACTTCTTTATTGGCATTTACTATGGCTCTCTGCTCAAGCACATAATACTGTTGACATAACCTAATGACATCTTGACATGAATGAGTTACTGGAAAAACATATTTGGGTAAGTGTGATTCCAAAATATGGACTTTTTATTCATTATCTAAGGATTTTTCATAACTACAATTATGAATGTCTAGCAGATTAAATTCAACAATTGGATCTCCTATTTTGTATTCAACATCTACTAATGGAATGTGCTCAATGTCTATGACAGGGGGTTGTAAAGGATTTACAACAATAGCAGTCTTAGAATTCATCGTTGGAGTTGATTTTGGCACTTTGGAACCTTCAGGATTGCTAGAACTCTTCTTTTAGGCATTTGGGCTACTTCTACAAGATTAGAAAATTTGCAGAAGTAATTTTATTTTAGCATAGGTTTCTTGGATAGAAATAGGCAAAGTATGGTCTCTTTCTTTGATTTATTCTTCAATTTCAATCTTCAATAGGCTTTTACAGACTTTTACTGGTTTAAAACAAGAAACAAGGGTTTTGTGAGTTTTTTAGTGAATGATTGGACTAAAAATTCTTTTGATATTGGGCATAGAGTATTAGGATAAATTTAGAAGGTTTCTAGTCTCAATTTGGTGTTTTAAAATAGGGCGCAGCATAAACAGGGATTTTTAGGAAATTTTGACAGGGTTTGGCTTGTTTTTTGGACTTTTTGATAGGGTTCTATGGTTAAATTCAAACTTTGAATGTAATTTTTATTTTAACAAGTATTTTCAGATTAAAATAGGCTTAATTTTCTTGAAGAATACTTGTTATACACAGGTATTAGGCTCTGAAGATGGTTCTTGAAGGTTTTGAACAGGTGAATGGCTTCTTTCTGATATCTGGAACAATGCGAAGCTCCTATGCAATATTTAATGGTAACAGGTTTAAAATTTGTAGTATTTGACATAAAAATGGCGGAAAAATGTTTGTTTTATAGTCGAGGTGGCTTATACAGGGTTTATGCGTAGAAAGATATAGGAAATGAATGCATTTCTAATGTTTATTAGGAATATTAGGTTAATCAGCGGCAACAATTAATGGAGGTCAAGTCATGAAAAATGGTGGTTTTTTGGGTTCAAAGGGTCTAAACCATAAGCATTTATCGTGTGTTATTTTGACGGTAAATGGTTTCGGAGTAAACCAACGCGATCCAATGAATATTGACCACGTGGAGGAGGGAGAAAATCCCAATACCGCCCATTTCGCATAGAAATGAAACAAAGAATTTTGCGCAAGTTTATTTGCGATATTGTGTTTATGCCTTTGGATCTTGGGGTTTGATTGCAAACATCCCAGATTGATTGTAGAACTTGCATCAGGATTTGGTAGTGGGGTCGGGGTATATTATATGCAGGGATGGGTTTAAACTTTATGAATATGCGTTTAAACAAAGTTTTAAACCTTAGGCTTTATATAATATGCAGCGGGAGTTTAAGGTTTATATATTAAATTAACCATTTACAAATGTTTCAATCATACATATGAGTGGGTTTAATATTATATAGCTTTTTCAACATTTGACAGTTGTTTAAAACTTTAGGGGGCGAGATATTTGTTTTATTGATATGTTTTTAAACCAATGGGATAGGGTGGGATTTAATATTTTGCACATGGGGTATTTGAACATTGGTTAAAATGTAAAATAGAGGGTTTGAGGGTTATTTTACATATAAAGGGTTTAATACTATACGGGAGGGAATAGTTTTAGGGAATTAATAAATAAATTAGGAAGTAATATGAAAATAAAGGGATAATGCATACAATGAATAAAATACATGTTTTAACTCTAATTTAAAGTTCAAATAAACATAGCTTGTCTTTGTTGGTATTATTTCATACTTTAACTTAGGATAAATTCATTTTGAGGGTTTATGAATGATTTTTGAAAGGGAATGGAATTAGTTATTTAGGGTTTAACTTTTACTAAGTAAAAATGGGTTTTTACTTAGGAAAAAGGGATTGTGATTATGAATGAAGGATAAATGTTGATGTATTTTGGTTTTGTGTAGGAATTCAATATTTTTAACCAATCAATCATCGAGCCTTGGGTCTGGTCCCAACAGAAGTTAGATAAATTCATTGAGCCTTTTTAACTGATAGTTTAGAGTAATGAATAATTGTAGGGGAGGGGAAATTAGTGATTTTTCCCGATGATACTTTATTACATGCTTGCACAATTGCTTTCTACCTACCCATCTTTATTTCTAACATTTTTTACTTCATTTTCATGGGTGCATTTAAGCTTGCAACCCTAAATCCATTTTCTTTTAAAGCATAAAAATTATCTAAGTCTAAACTTATTTCATCTGAGGGCTCAGATTAAACTGTTGAGCTCCTCATTTATTATCTAACTATGTACTGATTTGTCAAGTTTATACTGTTTAACATATCTTTATTCTCTATCTAAAACATGAAATTAAAAGCATGAAAAGTTAAGATTAAATTGTTTAACTAATCATGGATTATGGCATTTATTGACAATCTGCACATAATAATTATTCTTGCAATAAAAGTAAATAGTAGTGGCATTTTGACTTGCTCACTTTCAGGTTTTATTTTCATCTCTTTTTCTTTTGGGGTCTATCATTTTCTAAGTACTTTGATCATTCTTTTAGGAATTTTTACCCTCTTTTATTTTTTATTATTTTTAATTTTTCAAAATATGGGAAAAAAAATTGCAGAAAGCAAGTTATGTACATACTTACAAGACTATCATAGTCAATTCAAAAATTATGAATCTTATTACTATATGACCCTAATAGTGGCTCCACTTGGGGATGACATTTCTTGGTGAAATGACAAGAACTTTAAGATCAATAGCCTTTGGAATTTGACTGTGATGGCCCTGTAAGTATTTTCTAACATCTACAATTGTTCATACTTATGATATTTTACCTTTCAAAGCATAGGGCCTTCTCTCCGAGCTTCAACTTTGTTAGGAGAACATCCAATCCAATGTAAAATATTCAATGTATATGTACAATGATAAAAATAAATGAAACTAACTATTTTTTATCTCAGGAGAATAACAGTGCTTCAACATTCTTCCATTTATTGCTCCTTCTGAAATCTCCAACCCATCTATTTCTTTTAGGTAGAAAGCATTGTTACCTCTGTGACCATAAATGACATAAGGTCCTTTCCATAGAAAATCGAATTTTCCATGTTTACCTTTGTCTTCCCTTCTTGAATCCCATTTTAACACTTTATCTCCAATGTAAAAATCATCTTCTTTACTCTTTTTATCTAAAAATTTCTTGATCTTATCTTGGTTGACTTGAGACTTGATATAAACCTCTTCCCTTATTTGTTGCAAGTGAATAGTTTGATTGATCCTTCTTTGAATGTCATTTGTTTCAACTTGTAACCCTTGAATAATATTCATCATTGGTACTCCTAGGGAGCATGGAAAAACATAATCCATTCCATAGAAAATTTGGTAAGGGGAGGTACCAGTGGATTTTCTGGTAGTAAGTCTATCTGCCCATAAGGCATTGAATAAATTCTTATTCGAAGTCTTTTTATATCTTCAACTAACTTTTTGATGATGTTTACAAGGCTCTTATTTGAAGATTCAGCTAGACCATTACCCTGAGGGTAATATGAAGTAGAGTGGCCTAGGGTAATATGGTATTTGTGGAAAAATTCAATTATTTTCTTGGATTTGAATGTTGTTGCATTGTCAGTAATTATCTTTTGGGGACATCCAAATCTTGAAAGAATGTTACTTTCTAGGAAAAAGATAATGACAGTATCTGTGGCTTGCCTGGAGGGTATGGCTTCAATCCACTTTGTAAAATAGTCAGTGGCTATCAGAATCCACTTATGTTGGGTTGATGATGGGGGGTGAATTTCTCCAATGAAGTCAAGACCCCATTGTTGAAATGGAATTTCAGTAGAGATAGGTTTTAAGGGTAGGGGTGACAAATTTTTCTTACCCTCAAAGATTTGGCACTTATGACACAAGGTCACATATATTTTTACATCAAAAAACAAATTAGGTTAGTAAAAACCAACTCTTAGAATCTTATCTGCAGTAGTATTCCAGTAAATATGTCCTCCACAATCACCTACATGAAATTCTTGTAATATTTTGTCAGCTTCTTATTTTAACAAACAATTTAATAAAATCCCATTATGATCTCTCCAAAAAAGTACATTGTCTAAAATACAAAATCTTACTGCCTTAAGCTTTAAAAATCTAGCTTTGGTTCTTGATAGTTCAGGAGGATCTTGCAAGTTTAGCAATAAAAATATGATATCTTCATACCATGGTGAGTCTAAAAAAGCTGAAATAATCTCTGGAGTCACCATCTCTTCCTGATCATCTACTTGGGCAATAAAATTTATGTCTAGGGCATTACAATTTGATTCAACCATGAGTCTGGCTAAATCTTGACCTTTTATTAACTTTGTGGGTTTTATCTCTATGTCATATTCTAAGATAGTGACAATCCACTTACCTCTTCTTCCATCAGGACCATCCTGAGTAAGAATGTCTTTTACTATAGCATTTGGGACATAGGCAATGATGTGAGAATAGAGAATGTAAACTCTGAAGTATTTAATGGCCTTTACCAAAGCTAAGGCTTGTTTATCCATGATATTATACTTCAAAGATGCATCTCTAAGTGTTATGATAAAGAAAGTTATGGGTTGTTCATAACCCTGGTCATTTTTTTGCAGTAAAATTGCAGCAATGTTCTGAAGCAAATGAAAAAAATGATTAAATCCTTTTTAAAGTCAGGACTTATAAGAACTGGAGTTTTGGTTAAGGCTTGTTTGATGGATTCAAATGAATTTTTGGCCTCAATAGTCCATTTAAGAACTGAATATTTTTTTAGCATGTTATTTAGTTCTCCAATTATCTCAGCTAAGTTGGATATAAATCTTCTTAAAAAGTTAATCTTACCTAGAAAGGCTTGTAACTCTTTTATGTTTCTTGGTGGACTGATGTTAAGAATCACTTCTATCCTAGTAGGATCTATTTTGATTCCTTATTTTGATATTATGTGTCGTAGTAATTTGCCTTCCTCTAATCCAAATAAGGTTTTCTTAGGATTTAATGAGATGCCAAACTTGTTTCATTTTATAAAAACTTGCCTAAGATGATCCAAGTGTTCATAATTAGTTTTAGAAAATATTGTTATGTCATCTAATTAAATTACAAAGAGTTCACGAATTTCCTTTGCAAAGGTTATATCCATAGCTCTTTGAAAGGTTGTGCCTGCATTCATTAAACAAAAGGGCATTTTTACATACATAAAAGTGTCCCAAGGAGTAGTAAAAGTTGTTTTGGGTTGATCCTCTGGTTGGACTAAGATTTGGTTGTATCCTAAAAAACCATCTAACAGTGAAATCCTAGAAGAACCAACTACCCTTTGTAAGATGTGATCCATTTTTGGTAAAGGGTAATTATCATTTCAGGATACTTTGTTTAGATTCCTAAAGTCGACACATAATCTAATATATACTATTTTCTTTCTTGTTGGAACTAGCTTAGAAACCCAATTAGAATACCTGATTGGTGTAATGATCTGTGCATCATACATTCTTTTCACTTCCTTTTCTATCAAAGGAATCAACACAAGATTGATCCTTCTTAAATTTTGTTTAAAGGGCTTTTGATCTTGTTTTATAGGGATTTGGTGTTGAATTATGATGGTGTCATAGGATTTAAGGTCCTCATAACTCCAAGCAAAAACATCTTGGAATTCTTTAAAAATAGCAATATATTTTTCATTTTCTTTTTGAGGTAAGGCTTTGGAAAGTTTGATCATTTTGGGTTTTGATTCTATGCCAATATTGCATTCCCCAATATCAGATCTAACTAGTTCCATTTTGGGTTTTCTAGAAACATCATTGGAGTCAAATAGATCTTCTAAAGGAGTTAAACCTTTTGGTAAGAAATTGTCTTTAAGGTTTAATATTTCAGGTTCTTCACCAATTATCTCATCAATTTCTACTCTCTCTAATTTTTCTATATATAATTGACTAAATCTAGTGGGTTTTAAAAAATTTACTTTATTTACATCTACATTATTTAAATCAATTTCAGCATCTAAATCTTGATCTATGGTACAATCAGTGTCTATTTTACAGTTTTGAAATTCACCTTCATTATTCAAAAAATGATAAATTTGTTGGTCTTGTGAGAAAATTTGCCAATATTTGAGGTTGTCTAGAATTATTGGCCTGTGTTTTACTTCTACAGTATACATATGATTAGGCTGAAAAGGTAAATTACAAGTACTAACAAAAGTTGCTAAAGAATGTGCTTGTAAGTTTTGCCTCCTTGGTATTGCAGAGAAATTACATTCCAGTAAATCATAAATCAAATCTAATATAGTCTCTCTATATCGGCCAAGTCTAGGATTGTAAACAGAATAATCACCTTTAATGTGTTTAACAATCAACTCTGAATCTCCCATTATTGCTATTATTTTACCTCCTAAATTTTTAATTATCTGGAGTCCTAGGATGAGGGCTTTATACTCAGCCATATTGTTTGTGCATTTGAAATTCAGCCTAAAAGCATGGCATTCTACATGATTTTTCTCTATATTAGTTATCCATACTCCTACTCTTGCTCATAATTTATTTACTGAACCATCAAATTATAAATGCCATAAATATTCATGAGAGATATTATCATTGTCTGGTGTTTTCTTTTCTTCTCTTAGTTCAGTCTTGATTTCATTATCAGTTTCAGCATTACATAGGATGAAAGAATATAGATCAGTAGGTGTGGCATAAATTGGGTAATTTATTGACCTTTCAACACTACTTACCATATATTTCATTAATGTTTCCCTATATAACTTCTTAGGTTGACCAAAAACTAATATAGTAACATAAGACATGTCCAATTGTAGAGATCCATGTAACTTTTCTCCCCATGAACGAGATAATAACATTCCATATTTAGGTGAGATATCAGCTACTACAATTTCCATTAATATACTCTTACCAGGATATTGAACTAAAGTTACACATAAATCTTTGATTAAACCTAGGCATTTTAATTTTCTCGAGTCAAATGAGAATAAATCCTTATAGGGCCTTGTGATGTCTAAGTTCAGGGTTTCCATTATAGCTTTGGGCATTAAATTATGTGAAGCTCCTGAATATAGAATTGCATTGTGTAGGATTTGATCATGAATAGTTAAACTAATATAAAATGGGGGAACTGCTCCATCTAAATGCTTTCCATTCACATTTAGGCCAAAAATCAACTCTGGTTTATCATCATTCATATTTATGGAATCTTCTCCACCATTTATGTTTAATGTTTCAATTATATTTGATTTATACAAGTCATGTTTTGCCAATTCTTTCAGAGGAATTGGTATTTTTAGCTTAGCAATTTCAGATTTTATGTTGAATGAAGGTTGTGATTTACTTATTTGAATCAATTCTTCTTTGGTAACTGTATTTTGTGTTGGTTTATCTTGTCTTTCTATAGTTATGTTTTTAGTTTTAGTTTGATTGTCTTGCGTCTTACTTATTTTTGTTTTCTTTTCAGGAGTGTTTTGTGAAGAAGTATATGTTTGTTCAGATTTGGAGTTGTCAAAAGTTGTTTTTGCAGTGGAAACTTTTGGATCTGTTGATTTAGGATCAGCATTGACCATTTCAGTATCTAAGGTTTTTGTTTTATTAGAATTAGATGCTTTAGGAGAAGCATATTTTTGTGAATCTTTTGACGCTTGAGCAACTTCATTAGTTATGTTCATAATCTTAGGGCTTGGTGAAATATTTGGGTTGGAAACCCTTTGTGAAGAACCATAGTTTTGCTTATTTTCCCTAGGGAGAATTTGCAGAACTTTTGTTTTGAGAGCTTCTACTGTTTTCTTATTTGGTGTTTGAGATGTTTTCTTAGTAGAAGACTCATTTTTTTTCTTACTTCTTAGGTTATACTGAATGTATACTTCGTTAATAGCAAATTCATAACCTTCTTTGTAATCAAAGGATTCCGTTGAATCTAATTGGAGTTGTGGGAGTTTAAATAACTCTTGATCTTCCTGTGTTAGAAAGATAGTGTTATTATCATCTATTCCTATTAAATTTATGGTATCCTCATCATCATCATTGTTTTTAGAACTCTCAGGATAGTTCTCCTGAAAGGGAGGTCTTATTGTTTGTCTGGGGCTGAGTCTTTTGATTTTCCTGAATTTGTGTTTCTTCTAAAATTTGGATTTTTGATTTGTTGGTGATTATCCCATTGAGGTCTTCTTTCTATGTTATCTAACCTATCTATCATCCTCTCTAAGGTTTTAGCTAACATATATATTTTTGTGTCTGAACTAGAGGCTTATTCTTTAATGGTTACTCTCTTTTCATTTCTCAATCTAGCTTTCTTAGCTAGGATGTTTACTTCTACACCTACAGAATCTGTTTGCATTCTTTCCAAGGTTTCTGCATTTCTTTCTCTTAATTGATATGCTATGTTAGTTCCAAATCCATCTGGAAATTTGAGCAAGATAGAGTCAAGAGTGGGTTTTATATTTTCAGGAATGGAATTGTAAACACTGTTATCTCTAGTGCAGTAGTCTTGTACTAATTCATTGGGAACTCTCTTCATTGCATCAAATTCAGAAAATATTTATAAGGGGTTTTTCTTATTTTCCCATTTATTTAAAAATAATCTACGGAAAACAGATAAATCAGCTATACTACCTGCAGTAAGACCTTTAAACCATTTCTTTACTTCTCGTGTTAATGTTTGCACAAACAACCTCATTTGTACATCTGATTCATCTATCTCATGGAGTTCAAATTAATCTGTCATTTTGCTTATGTGTTTTTGTGCAGTATAATGTGTAGTAGCATCAAACTATGGTATTTTACTTTGGTAATCTTGGGGCATTTCATGACGTTGTACTAGAAGGACCAAGGGAGAATACCTAGCAGCCATAGCTTGAATTATAGCTTGGCTAGGAGGTAAAGTAGAGGTACTTGGTGTTGAACTGGGAGTAGTGGTTGATGAAACTGGATTATAAAGTGTTGAACTAGAAAAATCAATTGAAGAACTAAAGGCTGAAGTTGAGATACTGGGAAGTGAAACTGGAATATATATGGAACTACTAGTAAATGAAAATGATGTGCTTGAAGTAGTGGTGAAGCTAGTAGATGAATTGGATGTAGGGAATTAAGGAAATAATATTCTAGGCTGTAGAGGTAGTCTAGAGATAAATGGATCTATAGACTGTATGGTATTAGAAACTATAGATGATGTAGTGGCATAAAAAGATGAACCTACGGATTCTAAAAGGTTGGTATCTAACTGAGAAGTAGAAGGTTTAGGTGTATACGATGATAGGGTAGCTATTTCAACTGAATGCTGAAAGAGAGCTCATCTATTTCCTTAAGTACAGTAGCATTCAATTCATCAAGTTTATCATAAATTTTGAAAATTTTAGATTTGGAATCTACTGAAACAACTTCCTTTTTAATTTCAAGAGATGAAATAAAATCAGGGTCTAAAACAATGTTGTTTAAATCACTTTCTGATTTGAAATCAAAAGCTATGTCTTGTATGCTTGTCAAATTTTTTAGAAGAGAATTTGATCTAAATAAGGAAACTTTATTACCTAAATATTCTATTTGTTTTTTCTTTTTTCCTATTCTATCTGGGTTTTCCACTATAACAACAGGTTTAGCTTCCAGATTAGACATAGCATAATAAACTTTCCTAGAAGCCAGAATTACAAATTTTTATACTCACAACTAGTTAAAAAATCTTAAAGTAAAAAATATGATAAAAATGATTTCCTTTAAGGTTTATTTAACAACTAAGGATTGGTTAGATCCCCAGTATGGTCACCAGTATGTTATCACTCCAGTAATTCTCTAATTGTGAGATTTTTGGTTTTTAGTTGAGAAAACTATAGGTAACCACAAACCAACCTTTAAAATCTAGGATCTAGCCTTCCTAGGGTTCAGAGAGGGCTCTCTCTATAAGATTTAACTTTGTTTTGTTTTATAAAATATTAGCCTAGTTATGATTGTGCAATTGGTTTTGGTTTTAATTTTTTTGGTGGGAAAAATCACTTGAAAAGATGGATAGTGGGAAATCTATTTTTCCATTGGGCTAAGGAGTCAAAAGTCAAGCAGAAAGAACTAGGATCACGGCCAAAAAGTCAAATGGTTTTAGGGCAAGATAGATAACCCTTGAAGATCTTGACAGATTTTTTTGAGGTGATATGATCGAGATAAAGAGCAATGGAGGTTTATTTGACCTGGAAAAGGGAAGTAGTAGGCAGAGGTCAAACGAAAGAGGGAGAAATTACGGGTTCCCTACTCTGAAAATCAGCAGAAAACATAGAAATGAAAAATAGTTAAGACAGGGTGCTTTTAACAAATCCTGAACTAATCCTCCTATTCATTCATTCAAATTTAGAACACATAATGTACTGCATGTAACAAAGAAAGATAACAATGAAAAGTAGAAAATAATTCACTCCAAATAGCTCATCACATGAATCCTGAAATATGATGCTAGTTGATCTGATCCGGTCTACTGCTCGAAATTTGAAACACAAAAAGCCTTCAAGTCCACAAAAATGACTATAGAAATCTTTAGCAATTTATTCCACAATAATACTTCTAAAGATGAAGTATTTATACATAATTGTTTACAAAATATCCTAAAATTATTCTAGGAATTATCTTAGAGAATTAAAAATATCCTTACAATAATAATAGAGACAGCTGCTCAACAAATCAGTAAGTTGTCTATTAATTCAAATAAAATAGAAACTGATTATGGATAAGATGCAGCTGGCTGCCTTGGTGTATTCCTTGTTGGCTTTAGATATTTCAATTTTTTTTTGAAATATAATCTGCTTATCTGATACTCTTTCACTGATTCTCTTTAATCTCTGATACTCTTTAACCATTTGTAAAATATGTTTACTGTTGTAATAAAAATCCATTTTGACTACAAATCAGCAAACTGTTTTCATTGTTTGTCTTTCTTCCTTCTTACCTTTCACAGTAAATCTGTTAATGATTGCAAATCTTCCTCACTTGGAATTTGCATTTTCTTCAGCTTCCTAAAGTTTTCATGTGCTTATGTGTACCTGGAAAAAGTTGGTTTAATGACAAACAAGTGTCTTATCTCATTTTGCAAGTAAAATAAGTCCTAAAAACTCCTGAGTAATACTTTTCTTGTTGGAATGCCTTGTCCATCACCTGCTTTTTCAACTTGCTCCTTGGCATATTCCTTGATATTTTTATTATAATCCTCCTGAGGCATTAATTTGTCCTTGATGACCAAAATAGGAAAACTTCTTTGCCTCAAATTCTCAAATTTGACCATAAACCTGGTTATGTTAATGTTCATGTTATCACACTTTTCCTCTAACTACTTCATCAGGTTATTTTTGGTTATAACCTTCTTTATCTCAAGGATAGTTTCAGTTCTATCAGTCATTTCAAGTTCTTCCAACTCTTGCATGTTTTCGTTGTTGAGAAACTTTATCAGTTCTAAAGCTTGTTCTGGTTTGTTATACAATTCCTCTTTAGTCTTTTGGATCTCTTCTAATGTTGCTCTAAGTAGGTCTCTTTGTTCAAAAGTTACTGGAATGGAGGGCCATACATCATTTATGGCTTCTATGATATTTTTCCACAAATGATTTTTCACATAGGAAATTTGTTCCTTCAAGGTCAAATCCTTCTGTAATTTCTTCAATTATTCATTTAGTCCGATGGCCTTTTGCTCATGAGTTTTTGCATTAATTTGAGCCAACTTCTTTTGATCTTCAAGATTTTCAATCATTTGTTTCAACTTGTTAATCTCACTTGTCTTAAGAGAAATTTCTTCCATGGCCTTTACCAGTTTGTTGGCCTCATCTGTAGGGTGAACTGTTGTTGTATATGACTCTGTAGCTGATGTTGTTGATGATGTCACTGGCACTACAGTAGATAGTGGAACTTTAGGTGCCAACTCTTTAGCTAGAGTTGATGGCATAGCTGTAGTAACCATAGGGATGACTGTAGGTGCTTCCTGTGTTCTTGGTGTCTCTTTTTCCTGGACAAGCTTGTCCATCTGAATATCCATTTCTTTTATCTGTGTTGTAAGCTGAAATATTATGTTCATCATATCATATTTCTCATTTTTTCCTTCTATTATTTCCTTGGTTTGAGGATGTTCACTTGGAGGAAGTTTAAGTTGTTTCCTCAAAGATGCAATGTCCCCATTCTTTTTCTTTGTTAATTATTCTATTTCCTTGAAATTTGCTGGGTCAAATCCAATTGTGGAGCGATAAAAAGGTGTCTTTGTAACTCCTAATTACCTCACATTAATTGTCAACCCAGGGACGACTTTTTATTTCAAGAGTGTACTCAGTCTGAGGCGGCTATTTACTCAAGAGTAATGTTTTGCAGTATAGTGCTTAAAATCCAAAAGTAAATGAAAGCTTGAAAAAGAAATCCAACAATAACACAAACTCAAATGCTCTGAAATCCAACTATTCACTTAGCAAACATCAATTGAGGATACAGTAGCAATAACTCATTCCTCTAGAGATTGATGCAATTGAAAAGGCACTCAAAAGAAAGATCATCAAACTGGGAACTAGACAGCATATGTCAATGTTCACTACAGTCTCAGACCTTCTGCACACCAAAGCAAAGATAATGCAAATAACAAGAAATGGAACATCGTCTATTTATATCAATAGGATTGAACAACAAAACTCTATCCTTGTTTAACTGATATAAATTAAATCAAGCATAAATAAGATCCAGAATCTGAGAACTTAGGCAGCGATAGCCAATGTCCTTTACAGTTGTTGATCTCTCACACCATACTAAAGAAATAAATTGAAAATGATAAATCAATAATTCTACTAACAGAAATGGAATAAACACACTTGCTGTAATAACATTTAAAAGGCAAAAACAAATCCTTGCGGAAAAGGAACAACAACTAAATCTATTGGAAAACTGAACAGAAAAGCTAATGAAATAGAAATGCGCAGCAACTACAGATGTAATTGAATCAGCAACCTTAACCCAACAGCATGAACATTAATCGCAGTTATTGAAGCAACAACAATTGCAGTTATAATTGAATAGTAACATAATTGATAACAATTGCAATTACAAATAAACAGCAATTAAATGAACCACAATCTTAATCAGAGAGCGCAGTATTATATTAGAATTAAGAGCAGGACAATTCAAGTTATGATTAATAATTTTGTCACTACGTAATCCAATTATGATTTCACAATTCTGCAAAATGTTCATAAACAAAAGATTGTTGAATAACATAATTTGAAGAAATGAGAAGGAAACCAAACCATCACACGGCAGAAATCGGAAAGATAAAATACAGCAGCAGCGTACTCCACCAGAGGCTGGGCCCTTAGCCACCAGCGGATGCTGCTGGGCTACTTCAGATGAAAAGAATGAACAACAACTCCCGAATCAGGTATTAATCATTAAAGTGTGAAATAATTACAACAGCAAATGCTTGAGAATTACATCATGCAACAATCCTTTCTTCCTCCTATCCTATCATGAATTCTTAATTCTAAATCTCTAATTCTAAATCCTCAATTCTCCATCATTTTTCCATCTGAAATCATCCCCAAAATCCCCCCCTCTCTGATCTCTGTTCTGATTTAAATAAAGAGAGATCAAAGAGCAGTTACAATAAAGATAAGTATAACATGATTTCTATTACAAAATTGGTTTACTTCTAACCATTTGATCAACAAGAACAAGGCGAATTTGGCTTTGCAGCTGAGATTTGGAGGACGGCCGCAACAACAAATATGAGAAAATCGTGCTCAAAGAACCCTGCGTTTCTCTCAGTACAAGCCGAATTTGGGCAAACCGTTCTTAGGTAAAGTTAATTGGGTCCGTTCTGGACAAAACCCATGTTCCAGATTTTCCCGATTCTACTTCATTTGCTCAGAATCTCAACCGCAAAACTGTCGCTTCCTATTCTAGCGAATTTCTGAGTTGGCACTTTTAATGATCAAATCTTCAATCTGGAAATTATCTTGGAGGCTAAAAATGATGAATATTGTTACAACTGATTTATTAAAACTATCATTGATAAAATCATGCATAATCATCAATTTATTAGAAATAAAGGAGAATAAATAATATTCATTCATAAGAGCATAAATCATTATAAAATGGATTTAAATAATAAATTATAATAAATGACATGATGAAGAATGGTAGAAATGGGTGGAATAAGCGTTCACAAGTGATAATAATAATGGCATATTAACGGCCCAACACCAATCTGTATGACCAATTCTTCCAAATATTTTGTTCTTAGATCCTTAGCATACAAGGACTTCAAAATCAAACTTCTTATAATCCACCACTGTCTTTGGAGATTTCACTGTAGGCTGCAATACTGACATGATTAGATTTTTGTTTGAATAATCAAATGCAGACATAATTTTTTTTTGCACACTTGGTGTTTGTTTTAGATATTGAGAATAGATATTGTTTTTGATTTCTTCATTATTTAACTTGATCTTTTTATACTTTTCTTTTATGTCTAGATCTTTCTCCTCAGCTGCCTGTGAGGATGAAGCTTCCATGCTCTGTTGCTTTTCTATTAAATGTATATTTTCATTGTCAACTTTTTCTTCATTCTGGTTCTTAGTAACTGGCTCATTGATGATGATGGTGGCAACATTTGTGTTGGTATCTGGAAGATATGTTTTTTCAACATCAATAGTTACCTTTTCTTTACCTACTGAATCTGTTTTCAGCAACATAGGTACCTTCTTCTCTTACTCTCTTAGTGGCTTTCTCTATTGATTAGTAGTCTCTAAAGTGTGACTAGTATCACTTTTCTTCACTGCACCTACTAAAGTATTCTCTGTCCACTAAGTCCGATTGGCATATTTTTCTATCTTTGCTTTTGTTTCATGAATGAAGGGTGTTAATTTACATTTAACCCTCATTTTACTTAGAATACCTTTTGGATCATAATTCCAAGGAAAGCTTTCTTCAAATCTGCACTCCAATAATTGTTTAGTTGCTTCTACCTTTGCATCCCTATGATTGAAAATGAATGGTCCTACTTGATTCTTCAATTTGAACTGTGTTTTCTTCTTTGCTGCCAAGAAATTGATATAATTAGAGTTTAATATTTTCCTAATAAACTCCAAGGAAAAACTTCTCATGGATACATGTTTGGGTGGCTTACAGGGAAAAAAATTGGATCCAAACACTCTAATCTCAGTAAGTTTTTCATATAGGTACTAATAACCTGTCTTGGTTTGCTCTAACAACTATAAAATCTTCTTCATCTCATCAATTATCCTTGGATGCTCTGTATTTGTTAATATTTTGATCAATGGATGGATGAATGAATTTGAAAACTATGCATATGTGAACTCTATGGACTCTTTCCTGATCAAAGAGGTCCACAAGATAATTGAAAGAGGATTTCCCTCTACATCAACCTTTTTAAGAGAAAATGGAAATTTATCTTCTTGAAAATATAAGAACATGTGAATAAGGAAAGAGGTGTATCTGAACACTCCTTCAATTGGCAATTTAACCATTTGGTCATGAATATTGTCTGCAATATATCCAGCATAATAAAAAATAACAGATGGAGGTTGTCCTGGGGTAAATGTAGATAAGAAACCTAAAATGGATTCATTTGTGTATTCATCAGTGAAATAACCTAGAATGAATGAAAGCATGGAAATTACATGCCTTGAACCCTCTGCAAATTTTGAAGTGGAATATGGAGGATTAATTTGAGGAATTTCTACATGTAAAGGCATAAATGTTTGGAATATTAGGAATCTCTTAGGAAAATCAAGGCCAATATATAGCTTGTTAAGGGCCTCTATGCACAAAGGGATTGCTTGAGGATCAGGTTGGAGTTGTAACATTTGGTTGATGGATTCAACAGTAATGGTAAAAAGCAATTCTTTATTGGAATTTACTATGGCTCTCTGCTCAAGCACATAATACTGTTGACATAACCTAATGACATCTTGACATGAATGAGTTACTGGAACAACATATTTGGGTAAGTGTGATTCCCAAATATGGACTTCTTCTTCATTATCTAAGGATTTTTCATAGCTCCAGTTATGGATGTCTAGCAGATTAAATTCAATAATTGGGTCTGTTATTTTGTATTCAACATCATCTAATGGAATGTGCTCAATTTCTAAGACAGGGGCTTGTAAAGGATTTACAACAATAGCAGTCTTAGAAGTCATGGCTGAAGTTTATTTTGGCACTTCGGAACCTTCAAGATTGTTAGAACTCTGCTTTTTAGGAATTTGGGCTACTTCTGCAAGATTAGATAGTTTGGAGAAGTAATTTTATTTTAGAAGATGTTTCTTGGATAGAAATAGGAAAAGTATGGTCTCTTTCTTGGATTTATTCTTAAATTTCAATCTTCAATAAGCTTTTACAGACTTTTACTGGTTTAAAACAAGAAACAAGGGTTTCCTAAGTTTTTAAGTGAATGATTGGACTAAAAAGTATTTTGAGGTTGGGCAGAGAGGCTTAGGATAACTTCAAAAGGTTTCTGGGCTCAATTTGGTGTTTTAAAATAGGGCGCAACATAAACAGGGAATTTTAGGAAATATTGACAGTGTTTGGCCTGTTTTTTGAATTTTTTGATAAGGTTCTGTGGTTAAATTCGAACTTTGAATGTAATTTTTATTTTAAAAAATCTTTTCAGATTGAAATAGGCTTAATTTTCTTGAATAATACATGTTATATGCAGGAATTGGGATTTGAAGATGGTTCTTGAATGTTTTGAACAGGTGAATGGCTTCTTTATGATCTCTGGAACAATGTGAAGCTCCTCTGCTATATTTAATGGTAATAGGTTTGAAATTTGCAGTCTTTGGCATAAAAGTAGCGGAAAAACAGTTGTTTTATAGTCGGGGTGGCTTATACAGGGTTTACGTGCAGAAAGAGATAGGAAATGAATGCATTTTCAATATTTATTAGGCATATTAGGTTAATCAGCGCCAACAATTAATGGATTTCAAGTCATGAAAACTGGTGGTTTTTCGAGTTCAAAGGGTCTAAACCATAAGCATTTATCGCGTGCTATTTCTATGGTAAATGGTTTCATAGTAAACTAACGCGATCCAATGAATATTGACAACGTGGAGGAGGGAGAAAATCCTAATACCGCCCATTTTGCATATAAATGAAACGAAGAATTTCAAGCAAGTTTATTTGCGATATTGGGTTTATGCCATTGGCTCTTGGGGTTCAATTGCAAACGGCCCAGATTGACTGTGGAAGTTGCATCGGGTTTTGGTAGTGGGGCCGTGGTATATTATATATAGGGATGGGTTTAAACTTTATGAATAGGAGTTTAAAAAAAGTCTTAAACCTTAGGGTTTATATAATATGTGGAGGGAGTTTAAGATTTATATATTAAATTAAACATTTACCAATGTTTCAATCATACATATGAGCGGGTTTAATATTGTATAGTTTTTTTAATGTTTGACAGTCTTTTAAAACTATAGGGGGAGGGATATTTGTTTTATTGATATGTTTTTAAACCAATGGGATAGGGCTGGATTTAATATTTCGCACATGGGGTATTTGAACATTGGTTAAAATGTAAAATAGAGGGTTTGAGGGTTATTTTACATATAAAGGGTTTAATACTATACGGGAGGGAATAGTTTTAGGGAATTAATAAATAAATTATAAATTAATATGAAAATAAAGAGATAATGTATACAGTGAATAAAATATATGTTTTAACTCTAATTTAAAGTGCAAATAAACATAGCTTGTCTTTGTTGGTATTATTTCACACTTTAACTTAGGATAAATGCATTTTGAGGGTTTATGAATGATTTTTTAAAGGGAATGGAATTAGTTATTTAGGGTTTAACTTTTACTAAGTAAAAATGGATTTTTACATAGGAAAAAGAGCTAATGATTATGAATGAAGGATAAATGTTGATGAATGTGGGTTTTGTGTAGGAATTCAATATTTTTAACCAATCAGTCATTGAGCCTTAGGTCTGGTCCCAACAGAAGTCAAAGAAATTCTCTGAGCCTTTTTAACTGATAGTTTAGAATAATGAATAATTGTAGGGGAGGGGAAATTAGTGATTTTTTCCCAATGATACTTTATTACATGCTTGCACAACTTCTTTCTACCTACCCATCTTTATTTCTAACATTTTTTACTTCATTTTCATGGGTGCATTTAAGCCTGCAACCCTAAATCCATTTTCTTTTAAAGCATAAAAACTATCTAAGTCTAACCTTATTTCATCCGAGTGCTCAGATTAAACTGTTGAGCTCCTCATTTATTCTCTAACTATCTACTACTTTGTCAAGTTTATATCGTTTGACATATCTTTATTATTTATCTAAAACATGAAATTCAAAGCATGCAAAGTTAAGATTAAATTGTTTAACTAATCATGGATTATGGAATTTATTTCAAATCTGCACATAATTATTATTCTTGCAATAAAAGTAAATAGTAGTGGCATTTTGACTTGCTCACTTTCAGGTTTTATTTTCATCTCTTTTTCTTTTGGGGTCTATCTTTTTCTAAGTCCTTTGATCATTCTTTTAGGACTTTTTACCCTCTTTTATTTTTTATTATTTTTCATTTTTCAAAATATGGGAAAACAACTTGCAGAAAGCAAGGTATGTACATATTTCCAAGACTATCATAGTCAATTCAAAAATTATGAATCCTATTATTATAGGACCCTAACACTTTCAATGCCACAACCAATCCTTACACTTTTTCCTCAGGCGAAGTTGTGGCCAGTACCACTGGAACATCGTGACATACTTGATTAATTTTGGCCTCTAGTGTAGCGTTCTAGGCTTTGGTTGTGTGGTATGTCGGTTATGTTGCTTTCTATTTTTTGTGTGCTCCTTCGCCCTGTTGTTGCGCTTCCCTTGTAGTAGTGTGAGCAGTCACCTCTCTGAACTGGAGTTCATCTACGATCATTGAATGCATCAAGTGCAACTTCCCTGCATGTAACATAGAAATATTTATATTTATATCACTTGTTCCACGAAATTGGGCACGCTGGCTGGCATCCACCCAAATGGCTGGCGCGGGGATTTGTACAAGGCGAGCATCCATGGTAGCTGGTAATGCAACATCTAATGGTTGTGCGCTTGTAACTTGCACACTAGTCTAGCTTGCCTGAGCTATGCTCACTTGTATCTGATTCGCATGCATATTTAGTTCTTGTATTTTGACTTGAACAATCTCCATCGTAGTCATGTACTGCACCTCCATGTTGGTCCAACGATCCTTGGTCGCAGACATGACTGTGTTAGAAAGTTCGTGTAGGTCATCCTCCTTCAACATCGAGACCTCTTGCCCAACATCTTTGGAACCCTTTCCTCTTCTTTTTTGATCCACTTACGGCCTGAGAATCGTGTTTGGTTCCCTTAGAGGTCTATGCTTCTACTATGTCCTTCTGCACAAACCCATTATTTTATGGCTCTATTTCTTTTTCAAGGTTAATGATCTCGCCAGTGGTGGTGCGTGTTACTTCTTTCTCTGTCACCTTATCTATTTTTTTCATTAGCTGGGTGCTAGTGCGCAACTTCGTTAGTGTGATAGGTGTCAACCATGATGGTGGCCATTCGGTCATCACTATAAGAAAATAATCCTCTATTACTAATTATAGTAACTCATACCAAACTCCTTCAACGGTGCCTTTCACGCAGATTTACGTGTTGTGGAATGTAGAGTTGAAGTCAGCTACCATCTTGTATTAATCATATAGCGTGGGTGACAGTCGTAACTTTGACTGTACATCTTGATAAAGAGTAGCATCATAAAGGACCCAAAAGATTTTATTTTCCTTGGCGTGCACTCGGTTTGAAGATTTCTATAAGGTAGCACAGTGCGCAACCTCGCACATCTGAGGCTCGATCTCCGAGAACTGTGTTTCCTCGGGGGTCTTCCACCCAATCAGTGCAATTAACAACAACAACCAAGGATAATGGAACTTCTTGCCTACCTCATGTGCTTCGTGCACTTTTTCTAAGAATTCCTTCCACAGATATCTAGACCAGTTGTAAATAACTCTTTTCTCGCACTGTCCTGCGAGAGCAATCGTGTGCATAGGCACCTGCTTTGGTCTACACTTGCACATCATCTTGGCGGCCAAGATGAGCGTGCTGAATTAAATAGATGGGTCATTTATATCGCTTACCACAAAACATTGGCTCTTCCATGACACTTGATAATTCTTCTTGATCTGGTCTGCGATGCTTTTCTCTTGTGCCTTCCCTCGAAAGTCTGCAATTGGATCTACACTTTTAGTACATAGACCGGTGATCCTATGGATCAACGCCGCATCAATTGCGATGCGCTTTCCCAACCATAGCACATCATCATGCACTAGCTCGAAAAAATACCGGATGCGGATGTCATTCATAGGGCTACACCCAAAATGAGGGATCTTTAGTAAATTTAGCAGGTTTTCCTTGTGCAGAACTAGTAACCATCTCTTTGGCTCGAGGTGCATAATGCCTCCTTCATAGGTGACTTGATATAAGTACATCTGAGGCACAAGTTCTTGAAATTTATCGAAATCTACAATGTACCAGTCCTACAGTCTGAGTTGTAGTACTTTAGCAAACATGTCCCCATCCATTGGGACATTTTTAGGGATTATTGGCATCTGGATACTTGTGTGCACCTTATCCCAATATTTAGGAATTCTAATTGAGGGTTTTCATGGTGCAACATAGCTTAGCAGCCGTGATAGAGTCCACTTCGACCACATCCTCTACTTGTTCCTCAATGGTTTCATGGACTTTGTCCATAGGCATATTTAGTTGCTCAGCCGCAGTAGAGTGCAGCTTTGGAATCTTCTCCCTCAGGGATTTTCTAGTACCAAAATATTGCCCCTTCTTAGAATTTGAGGGTGCAGACGTTTCAAAAATAGGGACTTCAGGCGTAGCAAGGTCATCTCTAGGTCTTGTGGTCATCATAATTCCAGGAATTATGTATCCCAACCCTATGTGGCGCAATACTTCCTTGAACCCTGGATCATAACGAGACATAGACACAGAGTATGTAGCAGAAATTAAGGAGCTCAAAACCAAGAATTCACTCAGACAACAAAGGGAACTATTGCTACCCCATAGGTCATATTTATACTTTTGGCGCATCTTCAAAAACTCCTTATGCATTAAAATGTCTCCACAAATGACAAAACGACCCCAAATATGGAAAAATCCCTTCATTAAATGCAACCTAGATGCTCCCATAAATGGTAATAAATTTGTCTATTCCAGATTTACTATTCCAATGGCTATATTTTGACACCTCTTCGACCCATTCAACCTCCTCGCACAACTACCACGCGTGCGTTGCACCTTGTTGTGCATATATTCTAGAGCTAATTATAACCATCTACAAATCATCCCCCCCAACACATGATTTTTGATCAGCTAATTCAAAGCATATCGGGTAGTGTCTTTCATGTCCCTTAATAACTGCGAACTTCTATAACATTCATCATCCCAATGGAATGTCATGACTTTTCGAAGTAATTTAGCCATGGGCGCAGTTATCAACTCATAGTTCGGAATGTTCTTCCTATAGTAGCCAACAAGGCTCATCATGGAGCGCACCTGTCTAAGATTATTAAAGGAATAGGTCGAGGTGCCAATGACTGTGTGTTGTTCCCCAGATTCTACAATTTCCAAATGTCTGCAATCCATAGTTTCCTTCATCGGTGCATTAATGATTTCTGGAATCAAAGCTTGGCCACTTTGATCAGATCCACTCTCAAGGCTAAATGTAAGAATAAAACTCTCGTTCATCGCAAACCATTCACTAGTGCCTCGATGCAGCTTTGTCTCCAAGTACCACTCAGTAGGCACCTTCCCCGATTTGTGAATAAGCATATGGACCCATTCAGGCCTTGGTTCTACACCCCATACCTGATTCCATCTCACCAAATGTCTATGGGGATCCTCTTTTCTAGAGTAAGCATCTTCCATTTTAATGATTGGTCATTCAAATCATAACCTCATCATGCACACACATTTCTCCGAGTTTCCCATATTATCCTTATGGATTTCCCACCATCTTTTTTGAGTAGTGCACAAGCCAAGATCCAAAGCATGGAATCTCTATCCTTGAGGCACAGTCCTTTCAAGATCCCCTATAAACATGCTTATATCATTTAATCCATCATAGTGTGGAAAATCACGTACCTTAGATGTTATACATTGCACAGATCAGGTCACATTATTACAGTGTAGTGTAGATACCTCATGCAACCTTTTTTTCCAGTTTTCTAGTTCCTCATCGAAGTCTAAAAAACAAGAGTTATCCTTCTCCTAGTTAATATTTCCATATGTTGTTGGATTAATCCAATCTTATTCACATAAGGTCGGCTTATATATTTGATCGATCTCATCCTCAATGCACCGGCTTAGTATATCTTTTCCATTCTATAGGATCTAGAGGAATGATAACCCTAACTCCATTGCTTTCAAATTCCATTCTCCTTTTCTTCAGATTTATGATACCCTCCATGTCAATGGCCAAGTAAAACCTTAGCAGTGCAGGATAAGGATCATTATCATCTAAAATTTTGATGATTTCAAAGTCTGCCATCACCTTAACACCTTATATACTAACCACAACTTGTGAAAACCTCCCTAAAGGAATGATATTCTACTAATAGGCCATGCGCAGTTGAATGGTAGACCACTCTAGCTTTGGCTCTCCCATGTGCTACCATGTTTTCTTAAGTATAACATTAGCATATGATCCCTGATGAAGGATCACTAGTCCATCTCCTAAGCACCAATGTGTTCGGTCATACACAACTCCCACCAGTTCTCTTCTTATTATTGTATATTTTTTTAACCACTCGTTGTTCTACCATTGGTTGTTCCTTCTCTACACAATTATCTATCAAAGCTTGAAGATTTTTTACTAACATTTTATTGCAAAGTAAATTTATAAATGCTTGTAGAAATGGTTTGATCTCTTCATCTCCTCCTACTTTCTTCATCGGTCTTCCTGATGTTGACACGCTTCCTTTTGAAAATTCTCTCTACACTTCAAAAAAGGTCTCCTTTGCATGTTAAAGATTAAACCCCTCCTTTTTTTCAAGTGCTTTATCGATCCATACATCAGTGGCTCGTTGCTTTCCCTTATCTTCTTTAGTGGCTACGTTTCTCCTAGTCACCACATTCACACTGGGATATTATTCACGATTTTCTGATCTAGCCATCTGAATATTTTATGTTCGAGTTTGTGTCTTATTTTCCTGTATTTTAAAAATCAAGACGAGAAAATTTTCTATTACATGATAAAATTGTCTACAATACCTGCAAGATTGTCATGTTGGGTTAGGATAGTCACGTGCATAATGACCAACATCTCCACATTTATAGAAAAATGACTTGTCCTCTCCCTAGAACAGCCGATCCACCTCCTTGGCCTCTGAATCTGCCCTGAAATCCTTCGTGCCCAGAAGGGGATGATAGTGATGTAATCTTGGACTTCATCCTATGTATTTCATATTTATCTAACATCATATCATAAGTGAGACAATGCTGATCATCATGCCCTAACGACGAACATAATCTGCAAAACAACTGCTTCAAGTCAGGTTGATAATTTCTGATCCTTGGGCAGGAATATGTGTCATGTAATGTATAAATTTGAAATATTATGCACAATACAAGACTCTTCAATGGACTAGGACCTCCAATGTTTAGGTAATTTTTGGAGATAGGACACTGATCTTTATGGTGCCTAGAATATTTACATTTTATTCACCAAACCTCTGTGCAAACCTCCTTTCCCTTGTCCTTGTGCAGGCTTTGAATTTCTAGATGCATGGCTTCCAACTGATTCTGAATTTTTTGATTTCCCAGTGCAACAGGCGCTGTAGTAGCCTCTAGTTTCATTTATACCTCCACAACCTCAGCCTATGTGGCAATATTTTGTTGTTCTAAGGGCTGTCGTAGATATAGGAGAAACATAGGAACAAACCATTCCTTATGTTGAGTATCATCAATGACAAATCTAGCATCTCTGGTGGTGTGCTTCAGTCTATGATTGGCCTCCCATATAGATTCATTAACCTCCTGACGAATCTACTTCATTTTTGTCACCAGCTACGTGTATGACTTAGGCTTCTTAAATTTCTCTTTTAGGAAATATTTTATTTGGTCCAAGGTGGCATTTGGGTTTTCTTGAGCATACTTGATGTACCAATGTAATGCATGATCTTGGAAAGTAGTAGCCAGCTACGCCTTCCTAATATCAATATTGTTAACCTATTTATCTTGCCATACAACCTCAGTCACAAACTAAAAGTGGCCAGTATCCTCATTTCCAATGCCTCTAAAATTAGGTAACTTCATTGATGCATCCATATCCGCTTCTGGGGGAGGTGGAGTGGGTGTTGGAGATGGATTATGTGGTGGAGTAGGTGTTTTTTGGTGTGAGTGAAAAAGTGGAGTGGATGGGGTTGGAAACAAACTCAAGGGTTTCTAGTGGGATGAAATTTTTCCTTCAGTGTCACTAGAGCTAATAATTTCTCTTTCCACTTCACTATCCTATATAGGCTTCAGGGGCTATAAATAAAATTTTCTGAATCTTTGTGGTATACTTTTCCACTACGCATAGTCGGGCCTCGTAGAGGCATTCAATAAATATGTTCACACAGAAAACCACGTTCACATAATAATATTTTCAGCAACAATATCCGAAAGTGTAGGAAATTACTTCTAGGGCCTTTGAAAAACCTTCTTTCTGCTTCAGAATATGACACAAATTTATGAATGGAAAATTCAGTCACAGATCCTCCCAAGAGGCAATTGATCTAATTATCTACTGCACAGGTGATCCTATTATCTAGCTGCTCTACTTGTTGGATCAATCTGGGGGTCCACTCAGTGACTACAATGTCCTTTATACATGTATTGCATTTAGCTAAGCGCAAAAACCACTCCTCCAACTCTTGTATGAAGGAGCAAAATAATATTTCATTCACTTCTGTATGAATATATTTATGTACCCACCTTTCATTAGATAGATTATTACTTCTATTCTCTGGGAGTGTAAATTCAAGGATCTTTCTATCCATCCAAACTTGCAATTCCATTTGTGAAGGATGCCACAACATCAAATCTCCCTCAAAGTGATCCCGGTCTTAGAAACGAAACCATTTTCTAGCTTGAGGTGTCCTAAACTAGGTTCAGAGTTTATGGAGAAACCAAAAAACCCTCCACATACTGGCCCATTTGAGAATGACCTGATTGCACAGATCAAACTCTCACCCAAAGCAATATGGGGGGGTGATGGAACCAAGTTTTCGTACCCTGAGTAAGAAATAATGAAGTGGTTCTAATCATATCGATTGTATACTTATCTCAATGATAAGCAAATTTGCACAATGCTTAATAGAATAAGACAGAATCACAGATCGCTACTGTCCAGATAAAGAATAATAGAACCAGATCCAGATCAAAACAGTCCTTAATAAATTAAGCAGATTTATAAACCATCATTATGCATACATAACCATAAGAGATATCCTGACACAATGATAAATAAGCAACAGGAATAGTGTGATCTCAAAAAAAAATAAACAATAAATAAATCATATCAAGAACACAATAAATTCTCCAAAATATGTCCTTTCTATTAATTCAGGTCCTTTCAATACATCAAAATTTCCCCTTACACATAACCCTTCTGTGCACACAGCCAGCGGAGTCCGCACATAGCCAGGACTATGTCTCCGCACACATAGTCAGCATGAGCCTTTCTACCCAACCCTAACAAAACCCTTTCAAATTATCACAGATGCATACATGATCATGATAATCTATCCAAATTGATTACTTTCCTTAAAAAATATCTATCTATTTATATTCTCTTAGCGCAAAGATACTGTGGTCTCAAATCATGGTTTGAGGCCCACAATTTACCCTTAAACCCATTTACATAAAAAATATGGACTTTGACCCACCCCAAAGCCCCTTGACTCATTCGCGCCGCGCGCGTATACAAAATTATATAAAATTACATCAAACATTATGCCCCAGGGGACCCCGCTCCAACACTACTCCCATTGTCAAATCCAAGGTCCCCATGAATGATGACCAAGGTGCTACTACAAGTTACTATGCTACATTAAAACGATATGATGATTGCAGATGAAAAATATGAAAGAAATGTAGACAAGACTTTAGCATACATCAAATAAAGGACTACAACATCTCAAATAGGTATTTGGAGCAATATCACATTGTGCATTCCTAATCCATTCATAGATGGTGAATGTTGATCTCATTAGAATGGATTGAGTTGATGAATCGAAGGAGGAGCAAGTGACACCCTTGAATATTGTGGCTGAAAGGAATAACAATATGGGAGAGGGTGGAAGATCCTGACTCAAAATTCATGGGGTTGGAAATATGAAGTGTTAGAAAGAAAAAAAACCAACAAGGAATCAAAATAAGGAATTAATTGAAATCGATGAGTATCACTTCATGGAAAAAATATGGGAGGCCTTCATTAATAATTTTGATCATGAACATGGAGAATGGATTTGAGATGCATATTCGTGGCAGGACTGTCAGTTACAAAATTCTGGATTTGAGTGGTATCAACATTACTGGAACACTCTTATTATAGTTTACTTGTCAAAGAGAATAGTTATTGATAAACTCTAGTCCCTCGGTGCAGGAGCTCAGAAATATCTTGAGCACAATAAGGCAACACCTTCGGTTATTCATGGATGTTGCAGTAGACAATAATAATGCGTTATGGTGAACTTCGTTTACTTGGAAGACTATATTATGAGGCACATATTATCACATGTATATATTATTATTGTGGAAAAATTTATTCTTGATGCGTAATTGTTAACACTGGAAAATCGTACTCGAAAAAGACATTAAAAATGTGAAGCAAAAGGGACAGATAAAGGTTTCCAAAGAAGAAACACATTAAGAGGAGCCAAACATTTAATTTTTTGTATGGTCAAAGGAAAAATTTATGGACATCGCATAGGAAAGAAGGGATTTTTGTGCACAGTGCAGCTTTTTCTTCGATAGTAGCACACAGCGCTGCTATCCCTTCAATAGTCACGTGGTCCTGGGGATGGTAGAATTTCACCATTCGGGACCACTTGGCACACTTGGTTAAAAATATTCCAAATCAACCTAACCAAGTACAGTCTCCTTTGAGCCACCTTGAGGCCTTAATGCAACACACAAAGGAATCATACCTCCACTCTTGTGTCACCATCCATCTTGGGCCAAGAGAAGGAGGGAAAATTAGAAAGTGGTCTATAAAATCCAGCCTTTGGAAGAGATATAGGAGACACATTGTTATGTCGGAAAAATTTCTCCATAGAAAACCAGCTTGTGTTGTCCAGCAGCAGGAGGATTGGAAGGACTTAGTTGTTTTCCATCTAACATCTCAGTCCAAGAGAGAGGAGTTAACCACATGTTCGTCGATATAGCATCCTTTGTGAGGGAAGATAGGCTTGCTGAAAACTTGAGGGGAAGAGAAACCCTTGTCATGGATATTTGAGCTATGTATCTCAAAGGATCCACTATAAGAGATTTATCCTTCTATCTTCTACTACCATCAGCAGCTAATAAAGGGAGAAGCTCTCCATTTTTGAGTTATTAGTGTGTTTTTTCTATTAAGCGTGTATCTTGTGCATGTTGTTTTGTTTTTGTTTTATTGTTTGTGTAGCATGCTATGTTTCCTTTCTAACTTAGCTTATTACATGTTGAACTTGGTTCACTAATGTTTAAGAAACCATTTTGGCCTGTGACTCTTATGTAGGTAAGCAACCTACCTACTAAGAAAATTGTATTTCGTACGCCCATGTTCCAAATACACTACCACAAGAATGGTGAATCCACTGGATTCTTTCTTTTGAGTTAATGGTTGTTGTTGCAGGTCCTTCCTTCTTATATTTGCTACAAATCACCCCTACATTCTCTCATCATCTCCAATCACACTCAGTGAGAAGTTTTGCACAACAAACAATGGAATTTTTTTCACTCTACTCGACTGAACACATTAAGCTCTAATAGACACGCGCTCTGTGCCTGTGGGAGGATAAGCCATGCGGTAGGCAAAGAAGCTAATTTTTTCTTGTTTTTGGCCATTTTTTTTAGTTATAAAGTGCTTGGAAACCCATAAAAATTTTCCATCACTGTGTTGTTGTATTCCCTGACTGATTAGAACTCTTGCTGGAATTTAGCTCAGCAATTAAGTAGTTTTAATTTAATTTTTTTATTTTTGCAAATCATACATAGTTTAAGTAGGAAAAAGTATGTGGCCTTGAATCCAAATATGTTGTCTGAACAAATGATTTGTTGATAAAATATACAAAACACATAGTGTAACTAGTATAAAACTAAGTGGCCCATATATCCACATATATTTAGCTAATTCAATTTTTTCCAATTTTTGCATTAGAATAGTTCAATTTTGCATTAGGAATTAGGACTAGGACCAAACTGTTGAAAAGAAAGCAAGTAATATCTGCTACCCGTGCACCTCACGGTGAGCCTGGGTATGCACATGAACACTTTCCTAAGTGTTACACCATTTTTTGGTCATCTAACCTATTATCATTAGACAAACCCAAGTACACCATGTAAGACCAATTTTACCCTAAGTAAAATTGCTTTCACTATGTGAAATAACTTAGTAAAACACTTTTATTAAGTTGTTTATGGTCTAAACAGGAAACCCCAAAAGGAAATAATAAACAAATCTATATTTTTTTATATTTCCTGGTCATATTTAACCCAAAACAAGGAAATCAACTAAATAAATCCTTATTTATTTGATTATTTCATAGGAATAAGTTATTTAAATCCTATTTAAATAATATTCCTAGTTAAATTTGACTAAATCATTTATAAATAATTAAATAAATCATTATTTATTTAATTATATTCCCACCATTCCCTTAAAATAGTAAATAAACCATTTATTTATTTATTATTTATAAATAAAGGAATTTACCCAAGTCAAAAATCCTTTTCCCTCCAACAAATATAATAAAATATTCCTAAAGGGTGGTTCTAGAATTTGATTAATAATATTTCATTCATGCACCAAGTTCTAGATCACCCTAATATTTTGTTATAAATAGAAGTGTTTTCCCCATTCATTAGTCACCTTCCATTGCATTAGATCACTCTGGATCCATACACTTGGTCACATTTTCTCCATTTTTTCCTTGTGAGCTCCCATTGAGTTCTATGTTTGTCTAGGTTTTTCTACACCAACGAGAGAGAGAAATTTTAGATCTGAAATGTTGAGGACTGTCAAGAACCCATCCCATTGAGGAAAACCGGAAAACACCTTTCTCGTTTTCCTCTCAGGTGCCCCTTTCTAATATAATATAATTAATTCTTTCAAATACATTGTTCTTGTCTTGTTTATTGGATGCATGGAGCCATATTTCACTTTTACTGCTTAATGTCTTTTATGCTTAGATCTGGATTTGTGTAGCATTATTTGGATCAACTGACTACAGACTTAAAGATATTGGTAGTCATACTTGATGTTAGGGCTATTTGTTATGCGTAGCTAAAGTGGTCTTTTACGACAAAAGATTCATACTAACAATTGGCGACTCCACACGAGTTTTCTTTTGCGACCGCTGTCGTTTTATATATTCCTACATAACCAGCTATTTCAGACCCTAGGGTTTCTCTTCAGTTTCCTGTTTTTCCTATTTTTATGGTGTTTTCCACCTCTAAAACCATCAAACATTAAATTTTTTAACTTCCGTGTGTTTCTGGCCCTATTGCGCAGGTGACAGACATCAACCGCAGCTGAGACGGAATTTTTTTCTGAAATCTGGCGCCGAGAGACCCGGATCTGCAAGTCGCACTTATCGGCCCAAAATTTGCAACCTAGACCTGAGGATGCACTTTTCTGCCCCAAACCTGTGACCTAAACTGAAAACAGGTCAGAACCTGCGACCTGCACTTTTTTCTGCAATTTTCCAGCAATTTTTCTGGGTTTGTTTGAAGTTTCTGTCAAGGTTTTCTAGCCTTCATCTCTGCCCGTTTAGACCTGTTTCTGATCTGTTTCACTCAACTAAGTGGGAATATTTCCCCTTAGGGCTTTATTACCCTCCACTTTTGGTGGGCGATTTTTAGCTGTTTCAGAGGTCTGAATTTTCAGAGTTTCAGACTTCTTCTTTTCAGATATGATACCTCCTTTTCAGATCCCTTTAGATCAGCTCTTATCCCTTTCAAATCACCTCATATAGTTTTGTTTGGGCCAACTCTTTGTCCCTCCTCCCTTTAGCTGATCTCCCCTTTTGTTACAGAAACCTTGCCTCTCCCTCTTTGCTATTCTCTGCACCTCTTTCCAGCAGACTTATCCTTTAGATCCATGTCCCTCCCAACCATAGATCTATCGGCCTCTTTTTTCGTGTGTTTTGACTAGATTGTTTCCCTCTTTTTAGACTATTTTTGAGAGACCCGCCTTCTTGGGTTAGATCGATGCATTGTTAGATGTTAATTTTATGTTATTTCAGCATTATATACTGTTATTTGTAGATTTATTTTCAGTTACGCAACAAATTTTTTATTTTACTCTCAAAACGTCTGGGTTTAAAAAATTAAAATCAACACACGCCACACACTGACCCTAAGTGAAGAAGAGCCTGGTTAAAACCACTTGGAAAAGACTTTAAAATCAATTGACACTGCACCTATCTGCCCTTGTTTCGACATTTACCTCAATTGATTCTGTCCCTCCCTGCCCTTGTCGGTTTTTCTTCTTCCCATCATCATTGCACCCCCAAGGTGCTTATCCTGAAGACTTCTTGGCCTTCACCCTCAGTTTCCAGTTGGTCGACTTCCTCCTTCCCATCGTCATCGAGTAAGTCCTCCCTTGAGTCTGCACTCTGACTCTTCTTCTAATTGTTCGGGTTCTCCCCCTACTTCTGGTTCTCCCCCTATTACCTTCACCATTTCTAGTTCAAGACCTAACACTAGCAACTCCACTGCTGGATCTTTTACTAGTTGAACTACCACGGGAACTACCTCGACTGTCCCTTTGCTCCCTTATATGGCTGGTCTTAGTCTCCCTGATTTCAATCAGCTAATCAATGATACTATCAGCCATGATGTTATTTGGCCTGCTATGCCAACCAAGCTCCCCTCCGACATTCCCAAGTTCGAAGGACTTGCTAGTGAAGATCCCTCCAACCATATCCGATCTTTCCATATGTGGTGTTCCTCCAATTCCATTACTGACGAATCCATCCATCTTAGATTGTTCCAACGCACACTTACCGGCGAAGTTTCTAAATGGTATGTTGATCAGGCCACCTCCTCCCATACCACTTTTGCAACCATTACCCAAGCCTTTTTATCTTATTTCCAGCTACCTCTCCGATATGACACTGGTACCGAGCTTTTAAATTCTTTCCGTCAATCCTCTTCGACCCGCCTTTCTGCTCATGTCTAGGAATGGCGGCGAAGAAGAAGCTTATGTCGTGCTCATCCCTTTGAAGATCGGGTTTATATGGACTAGTTCCTTCGCTCTCTCTTACCTCCCATTGGCAAGGATGTCGCCTCCCATTTCCCTCAAACCGAAGAAGCTGCCCTCTAAATAGCCTTGAAATATGACCTTATCCATGCTCAATCTGGTTATGTTTATACCGTCCTTCCTGACCTCCCCAAACCCGGTGGTGCCAATGCCCTGAGGGCATCTCACTCTGCTGACGGTATCGTTGGAGCTCTTTCACATACAGTTTCTCAACCTCTTATGGGCTATGGTTTCCCTCCAGAAGGGGCTAGCACCTCCAGCACTTTTCCCCCTCCAGGTAGCATGTATCCAAGATACGGCATGCCTCCTCCTTTTGCCCACCCTCCTACTTACCTCAATGTTGCCCACCCTAACCCTTATCCTTACCCACAGCCTGGTGTCCCAGCTCCTCCAGCATTTGGACCTCTCCCTCCTTTGCCTTCTCAACCCCCACAGCCACACTTACTTCCCCCTCCAGGGCAATTCTTTGTGCAGCAGGGTGCAGCTAATTCTCTTCCTTCTCAAAGAAAGAGGAAAGACAATCAATCTGCCTCTGGTAACCGTGCACCCAATCCTCCAAGTATTGATTCTCACACTGCTAATCAGCCCCAGGACTCCCAGCCCAAGTTGGACAGGCCTTTTTGCACCAATAAGCCATGTTCCTATTGCGGTGTTTATGGTAATTACACTCATGATTTTCCCCTATTACCCTAGATGCGGTAGATGTTGGAGTCTCACGCCATTGTGCGGGGACAACATTCTTCCCCTACTGTCCCTTCCAATACGAATACTTCTCAACCCGCTGTGTCTACTGATCCTTTCCCTCAACAAGGATTCGTGGCTACTCAACCACCTCACACCCCGGTAACCACTCAACCTTCCCCTTCTAGTTCCTCCGATTACCAGATTCTCATGATGGCCTCTGACCAACCTCTCACTGTCGACCTTAACCTTCAAACTCGATCTTGTCAATACTCCACGCCTCCCGTTCCATCTATCCCCGAGTCCCCATCTTTAGGTCCTACAGAGCCTCTGTCAACACCCAATGGTCCCTTGCAAATCCCTCCACCCAAAGCTGAGGTTCATACCAAGATTCCTAAGGGCCCATTACGCCAAAATGATGCCTTTGGTCGGGTTGCCCATTCATATAGCATAGTATATGATCTGCCACAATCTCCTACTGCCATTTCAACACTGGAACTCCTCCAGTCATGTCCTTCTCAAAAGAAGGCTCTACTATCTGTCATGGGTGTTGTAGATCATGCTGATGACCAATTGATTGTTTTCAACGCCCGTCAGTCAGACCATCCCCCACTTCCTGCTTCTGTTGCCTTCAAAATCCCAGTCAAAATCCGAAATGCCAACGCCACTCGGTGTATTATTGATGAGGGGGCATCTACCTATGTGATGTCTGCTTCGTTTTGGAAACAACTTGGATCTCCTGAGTTGGCCCCTTCCACAATCACCCTTCGTGCGTGGGATGGCCATGCCTCCCAGCCCATCGACCTTTTCCATAACTGTCCCATCACCCTTGCAGGAAAGATTGTTTATGTCGACATTGAAGTTATCGACACCCCTCTTGACTATAACATTCTTTTGGGGCGTAGTTACACCTATGCCATGTCTGCCGTCCCATCCGCAGTCCACCGCAAGATGTTTTTCCCTCATAATGGAAAGATAGTCACAATTGACCAATTGACATATCATGAGCCAAAATCTCAGACTTCCCCTGAGTCAATCATCTCTTCCGTAGCCAATAAACTAACCGTCGATTATTTGACCAGTGTCTCCCCCAGCATCTACAATGACTCCTCCTTGCGTGGAACCTTCCCTGTTCTTCCTCCTCCTCTTATCTCGGATCCCATCTTAGCGAACGTTTGCATGATGAAATCATCTTGGGTTGACCTTGAGCAGCTCACTTTCGCTAGTCAGCAACCTCAACCTCACCCACCCCAACCAGCTCCTAGCCCTTCGCCCCCACTAGCCAGCCTTCTTCCTTCTGAATCTTCTTCTACAAATCATCCCCATGTGCCTCTTTACTCTCCTGGGTCGATTCCACTCAATATTAACCCCCTTGGCACCATTCCTCCTGGACATTACCCTGCTGGTCAGATTCCTTTCCTTGCTCCCCTTCCCGAATTTTATTCAGTCCCTATCTTGGCCACCCTATCCCTCCCCAAATTGACCTTGGGTACACCTGTCTGGTAACTTGACCCTCCAGCCACTACCCTGCCTAGTCAACCCAAACCATATCTTGCTTTGACCCTAGTTCAACCAATCCCCATGACTTCTCCTGTTGCTACAGTACCTCAGTCACCTCAACAAGAACCACCTCTTGTTGTGACCACTTCGGGTAAGAATGGCAAATATCGCACAGGGGCATCAAAGGACAATGCTACCCTGATAAAACCTACCCCTCCTCGGCCTCCAAAGCATCCCATCCAGTTTGCTTTGTGTGATGTTGCTGGTCACGCCACCCATACCTGTCCTAAATTACCACATCTCAAGACCATGGTCAATTAAACATTTCCGGAATCAGATATCCCTAAGGTCTATGTCACCATACCGGATTCCATCCCCAAAATTAAAAACTTGCGCACCAATCACCCTTGTTTTTTGTGCAATTTCCATGAACATTATACCCACCTCTGCCCCCGCTTTGATGAGTATCGTTCCTCTTTATCCGCATACTGCCAATTCAAAGCCACGCTTGACCATAGACCTTATTCACTAACACCAGACGACCTGTCTACCCCCATTAACATTTCCCATCCTGATATTGAAATGGCCGAACCTTCAGCCATCATTTCTTACCTTTCCTCATCACCACAATTCTCGGCCACTGACCCCTTAGTGCCTTCCCCCTATGTTTCGCCTAACCACTCATCTGTTTACTCTGTCACCCCGCATGACGTCTTGCATGTGAGCCTTTCCCATCACAATCTGGAGTCTCATATTTCTACCTCATCAAGTCAGCCTATTCCATCCACTATTCCCATCTTCCACTCAGATGAAGACATCATAGAAGCAATGACTGAACCTGATTTTCTGTGGGATGATATGCACCAACGTGCATATTTCCTCCCACATCAATCCCATGACCAATATGTTTTCGAATATAAAGACTGCATTCCCCATAAGGTCGATTGGTTTAAAAATCCCATCCCTACACTTGACGCTTTTGAAGAAGGTAATATGGCCAATATCTCCCCTACCATAAAAATAGACATTTCTATCAAACCAAGAATCGAAGAAAATATCACCATGGGCGCCCAATGCACTCTGGAAGAAATTGAAGCCTACACTAAACTCTTCAAAGAATTTCGTGACATCTTTGCCTGGTCCTATTCAAAAATGTTCGGACTCGATCTCGCCATTGTCAAACACCATATCAACACATGGCCTGATGCCACTCCAGTTCATCAAAAGTTGAGACCTATTCATCCCTCCAGACGTGAAGCCATCAAAGCCGAAATCGATAAGCTCAGGCAGGCTAGTTTCATTTATCCCATCGAGTACACCACTTGGGTGTCCAACCCAGTTCCCGTCCTCAAAAAACAAGGTACTATTCGTGTCTGCACTGAATTTCGCGATCTGAACAAAGCTTGTCCCAAAGACAACTTACCCACGCCATTTATTGACCAAATCATTGATGAGTGTGAGGGGCACGAGATGCTATCCTTTATGGATGGCTTCTCCAGATACAACCAAATCATTATCCATCATGCTGATTAACTTAAAACCACGTTCATTAGTCCGTGGGGCACTTTTGCATACCGAGTCATGCCATTTGGCCTTAAGAACGCCGGCGCCACTTTTCAATGAGCCATGTCTTATTGTTTCCATGAATTAGCTCATATTATCCTTACTTATTTAGATGACCTTATTGCGCATTCTAAACATCGGGTGCAACACCTCCATGATCTGCGTACCATTTTCCTCCAATGTCGCAAGTATAATATTCGTCTTAACCCATTGAAATGTGTCTTCTGCGTTCTCGCCGGTCGTCTCCTCGGCTTCATAGTATCTAAAGACGGGATAAATCTCGACCCTTTGAAGGTTCAAGCCATTCTTGAACTTCCTATTCCTTGTACCTTACGCCAGCTTCAAAGTCTCCAAGGTAAAGCTAATTTTCTTCGTTGATTCATGCCTGACTATGCCACTACCGCACATGGCTTCCTTAGACTCCTTCAATCTAACACCCCATTTTTCTGGGATACCTATGCTCAAGAGTCTTATGATGCCCTCAAGCATGCTCTCACATCCACTCCCTTGATCCGTCCCCCTGACTTTGATAGAGAATTCATCCTATACATCTTCGCTTCCACCTATTTGGTTGTCGGTGTCCTTATCCAGGAGGATGACAACAGTGTCGAACATGTGATCTATTGTGTTAGTAAGAACCTTGCTGGTCCACCTGTTTCCTATTCACATGAAGAAAAATTAGCACTATTTGTCGTGTTCTCGGTCCAAAAACTGTGTCATTATATCCTCATGCGTTCCACCAAGGTCGTGACTAATTCCAACCCCATGGCTTTCCTATTGAGTCGATGCATCCTCAGTTGGAAATACACTCGTTGGGTCGTTATCCTCCAAGAATTTGACCTTGAATTTGTCACCCCAAAAATTAATAAAGGTTTAGTCCTCGCTGAACTCATTTCTGATTTACCTACCGGAATGCAAGACCCTCCAATTAATGATGCTCTTCCCGATGAACATTTATTCGCCATCACAACCGACGATCCTTGGTACGATGACATCCTTACTTACTTGCAAACCCAAAAGTTCGCCCTTCATCTTGATCGTGATGCTCGACGACGTATCCGACACCAAGCCCCTCGCTACCTTCTGATCGGTGACGACCTTCATCGTCACGGAGTCGATACTGTCCTTCGTCGTTGCCTCTCACATGCTGAAGCTGAGCAAGTCCTCAATGCCTGTCATAGCGGTGCTTGTGGCGGCCACCTCTCTGGCCTCACCACCGCCCAAAAAATCATGCGCGCTGGGTATTTTTGGCCTTCTCTCTTCAGCGATTGCATTGAAGCAGGTAAACACTATTCCAATTGCCAGCATTTTTCCCCTAAGGCATGAGTTCCCCCTGCTCCCCTCCATCGCGTTGTCACAACTAGTCCTTTCTGTAAATGGGCCATCGACTTCATGGAATGTCAACCTCCATCTATTGGTAACCACAAATATATCATCGTGGCAGTTGACTATTTCACAAAATGGGCCGAAGCTATGCCAAAATTCAATAATACGGCAGCCACCGCAGCCCTCTTTTTCTTTAACCACGTCATTGCTCAATTCGGAGTTCCAAAACAATTGGTCTCTGACCATGGCCAACATTTTGAAGATGCGATTTGGCATGATCTATCCTCACTATTGGGTTTTGAGCACCAATATTCATCCTCCTATTACCCCCAAGGGAATGGCCAAGTTGAAGCGGTCAATAAAATTCTTAAAACCATGCTTCAACGAACGGTGAATAAGCACAAAACCAATTGGCATCTTATGATCTTCCCTACTTTGTGGGCTTATCGTACCTCTATTAAAACCGCCATCAGTTTCACTCCTTTCCACCTTGTCTTTGGCGAGGAGGTCGTCTTACCGATCGAGTGTGAAATTCCTTCCCTTCATTTGGCCGTCGAACTTCTCCCTGATACCCAACCTCTAGAAAAATGACTTATCATGCTTGAGCGCGCCTCTGAAGACCATCGTGTTGCATTGCAAACTCTTGAAGTGGCAAAAAATCACACCAAATCTCAGTATGACCGAAAAGTACACCCTCATACCTTTCATGAAGGTGACCTTGTTCTAGTATATGACCAGGCCCACAATACCCTCGGTCATGGGAAGTTTGACTCATTATGGCTAGGTCCTTACATCATTAGTAAAGATCTTGGTAAGGGGGCATATCTTTTAGAGTAATTCGAAGGCCACCCCCTTCCTAATCCTCACAATGCACTCTATCATAAGAGATATTACCCTTAGCATTTCTCGTTCGAAATGCATGTTTTATTTTCTTTTAGATAGCCAACATCTGTTTGTTTTTGTCGTTCCCTACTTCACCAGGACACATGTTGTCCACGAAGTCTTACTTCACCTCTCCTCAAAATCAGATTTTCTCACTTACAACACTTTTTCCTTGGGGCACCGCTTTGCCTCCATACTCATTCTTGTTCATGTTTATTTCCGTCATGAGATACCATTTTGTACTCATGTTTTTATGGTCCCCTTTGGACCTTCCCCCATTTCATCATCATCATTAGTGTTCGTCTGTTAGTCACTCCACTATTTTCTCTCGTGCTTTAGTTGGGGATCCCTCATCACCTCACCTATGGCAGACCTCCTTCTGTCGACATCAACTCATTTACTCCAGAAGTCAGGTCTAGAGAGTGGTGTACCTTGGTTCGAGCTCCTTTCAGCATGATCGTGATCCATATACTTGATGGTCCAGTGATGCAGTACTAGCTATTGCTGAATCTCGGGTGTGTGTGAGATGTCTCAACCCTCATGAGGGGGTGGCCCGGCAGGTAGCCCCCGACATGCCCAGATGACTTCTTCATTTCAGCCTTTGATGCATCTCCCTCCATTTGATGATGTTGGCCTTAGCCACTTGCAGCGTCTTTTCGATTTTCATCTCTCAGTCAGATTTTGCGAGCCCTTCCCTGTGTAAAGGGGGAATTTGGGTTGTATTTGTATCTCATGTACTAAAATATTATTGTATAAGTCCTGAAAGTTATTCCAGGCATAGCATGTATGTAGGATTCCTTATTCTATTTTTCTGGCTCATATTTATGCTAGCATGTACTTTATAGTTCAGTTCCTTGGTTAATGGACATGCTATTCTTTTGTACTTTGTCTCGGCGAGAATAGGTATGCCTCCCCCACCACCTTTAGCACATGTACCACTGCATAAAATAGAGACTTGTTGCACCTGTAAGTCTCATCTCCTCGGGTCTAGTCCTTCAGCACATTAGACTACCTTACATTTCTCTCTCTGACTTCCCTCTTGATGTCTAGTGATTGAGTTCTTACAACGTACTTCGGTCATATGATTTGCTCCTAACACTCGTACGTTGGGGGGAAATCTGTTACACCATTTTTTGGTCATCTAACCTATTATCATTAGACGAACCCAAGTACACCATACCATGTAAGACCAATTTTACTATGTGAAATAACTTAGTAAAACACTTTTATTAAGTTATTTATGGTCTAAACAGGAAACCCCAAAAGGAAATAATAAACAAATCTATATTTGTTTATATTTCCTGGTCATATTTAACCCAAAACAAGGAAATCAATTAAATAAATCCTTATTTATTTGATTATTTTCTAGGAATAAGTTATTTAAATCCTATTTAAATAATATTCCTAGTTAAATTTGACTAAATCATTTATAAATAATTAAATAAATCATTATTTATTTAATTATATTCCCACCATTCCCTTAAAATAGTAAATAAACCATTTATTTATTTATTATTTATAAATAAAGGAATTAACCCAAGTCAAAAATCCTTTTCCCTCCAACAAATAAAGTAAAATATTCCTAAAGGGTGGTTCTAGAATTTGATTAATAATATTTCATTCATGCACCAAGTTCTAGATCGCCCTAATATTTTGTTATAAATAGAAGGGTTTTCCCCCTTCATTAGTCACCTTCCATTGCATTAGATCACTCTAGATCTATACACTTGGTCACATTTTCTCCATTTTTGCCTTGTGAGCTCCCATTGAGTTCTATGTTTGTCTGGGTTTTTCTACACCAACGAGAGAGAGAAATTTTATATCTGAAATGCTGAGGACTGTCAAGAACCCATCCCATTGAGGAATACCGGAAAACACCTCTCTCGTTTTCCTCTCAGGTGCCCCTTTCTAATATAATATAAATAATTCTTTCAAATACATCGTTCTTGTCTTGTCTATTGGATGCATGGAGCCATATTTCATTTTTACTGCCTAATGTCTTTTATGCTTAGATTTGGATTTTTCTAGCAATATTTGGATCAAATGAATTCAGACTTAAAGATATTGGCAGTCATACTTGATGTTAGGGCTATTTTTTATGCGTAGCTAAAGTGGTATTTTACGACGAAAGATTCATACTAACACTAAGACAATTTTCCATCTCCCTATAGTGCAAACAAAGTCTAACTAGACAAAGTGTAAGCAGCCCATAACCCACACATTGTTTATTTTTTGCAAGGAAAAATCACACATATGGTAATTAGAAAAGGATTGTAAAGCATCAACAAATATCCACATATCATAAGACTTGTGATTGTACACTCCAAATCACACATGAATAATTGGTAAACATTGGACCAAAAGGCACCCCGTGTGTTGAGACCTTTATATTCTTAAAGTTTCTTCACCAAATCACACCCTAAGAAATATTGAGACTCTCTAAAAATAATCATTAACCAAACTCACTAAGTTCTCCCCACAAGGGCCACAAAAGAAATTATATTTCAAGTTAGGACTATCGGGGGTAGGCATCCATTAAGCCCTTGTGGTCATAATACATTTTGAGTCATATATGTTGACTTTTTAGGGAGCTTCAAATCTGTCTATCCGCCCATGGAATGAATACCCCAGTGTTACCAGAGACCCATTTCATAGGGGGTTAAGCTTAGGCCTAGTGCATGTGGTACTTCTTGGGGCTACCTGACACATCTAGTGCTTGGTACTAGTAGTTGATTAGAAAGAATCTCAAGACTTGAATGCTCACGTGGGACGATGGTAATTTAGTGGCCAAAACTAGTGCATTATTCCCTATATGTGATGGTGCATGCATCACTTGATCCTCATACCATTACCTTGGTTGATTCTTCAGCTACTGGAAGGCATTGCCAATTATTTGAGGACATTAGCCCCAGTACCCATCAAAATACATCTTCGTAAGGCCAAGTTGCATTGAGAGTGTAAGGACCAATACGTCTATATATGCTTTTGAGTATCATATGCAAAGCAAACAAAACCACATTTTTTGCTTGATTGATCACATAACCTTAAATTAAAGGAAAATTTACCTCTTATTTTTTCGCTTTGTTTTATGCATGTGACTATATTTTCTTTGATATAAATATTGTTTCCTCCATCAAACCAAAAATATCACCAATATTAAGCTAGTCGACACAATAAAGGACCCAACAATAGCCTATCGATCTAGGTGTTTCTTGGACCTCGCCCCATTAGAGGGAGGAGTGTCAGGTCTACTGAGATTTAGGCATCAAAGATGTCATGTTGCCACCATTATCAGTTCATCCTTCGTTGGGGCATCTATGATTGGAAACCCCTGTCAGTGTCCCGTGATTTGGCAGATTGGGAAACCAAATGACAGGGTAACATCAGAACAGTCTTTGGAGTCCTAGGACCTAGCCTTCTTGGACTTAGAGAGGGCTCTCTCTATTATGTGAAGGATGTGAACTTGTTCACTTTGGATGGTTGATTTTAGGCTAGTTTTTAAGTTTAGGTTTGTTGTTTGTTTTGGTTGGGGTAATATGATGAAGGAGGATAGGTGGAGTGAGAGGTTTATCAAATCAATTGGGCTATGGATTCTATGAAGTCATTTATATCTCGATAATGAATCAGGTACATCACAGGGAAAATCTAATGTGGTTATATGTGAGGTGAAATGGACATTAAGTTTGGGAACCAAGGTAGGGCAAAGGGAAGTTAAGGATGCTTTGTCAAATACCTATGAACAAAGAGATCTTAAATACTGATAAGAAAAATATACTAATCATGAGGTAGGGCACACCATTTACTCAATAACAATACTGTAATGTTCCAAATTTTGAAATAAGGTAATTGGAACATTAATTTTACTTTTATGTTAATAAAAGTGAATAAATGGGTGAGGGATACCATGTAGCAACATAATAAACACTCCTAAGGTGCAAAAATTCACCCCAGTGGCTTAAGTTAGTAGCCCCAAGTGTGAAAAGGGCCAAAAGCAAGTGAGCTAGACCATGGTCGACCCATGTCAACAACGTACTCTAAGAGAGGAAGCTTGCACAAGAAGATTGCGTAGTTGGATGGAGGGAAATTCAAAACAGGAGAAACCCTAATGTGAGTGGGGTCCATGGAAAGGAAGCATGCCATGCATAAAATATGAAGGAGAGCCATTGTTGGGGTTTCATCCTTGGAGATAGATTTCGAAGTTGAAGCTTCCTTCAACTGAAGGAGCTTGTGATGCTTAGCATAAGAGGGATTCCTATTTAGGAATGCCCTTCTCTCCCATGGGAGGCCATGGAAGGATTTTTCTTCACCTTCCTCACATCATGGATTGAGGCCAAAGCAGTCATTTGCAGCTACTCTGTTATTCTTGCAACAAGAGAATGCTAGAGTTGTTGGTGTTGCAGTGAGGGACCTTCATCATCTCACTTCCGAAGCTTGTTTGGTAGATGAGGGGCCATCTCTTTCTATATGAGATCAGCAAAGGAGATCCTGCAGCTTTTATTTCAGATCTTGGCATTGGGCCATATGTTTCTTCTCATGCCCAGTGCATTCCCTTTCTCCTACAGTGCTTTTTTCTAAGAGGGGTTTCAGGAGGAGTTCATTTTGTGCACTATGGAGTGCAATCTTCAGTGAGGGGATCAGCCCCTTCACTTTGGAGATCATTGGATGAGGTATCATTTCTTATTGTAGCATCTACTTCCTTCTCCTATATTGTATTATATTTGAGTTGCAACATCTACACTGCAACTCCGACATTTTCCTATTTTATGTATTTTAGCTAATCCCTTGGAGGATTGTGATTGTATTGCTTCTTAGGGTTGAAATATTTCTCCTCTATATTTATTTGAGCTCATATTTTCATATCATATTGCATTTTAGTCTGCAGTCATTTTCCCTTAGAGACTACACAGTTATAGAGTTGTTGGGTTGTGTAGCAGAGTGTTTCTTCATTTTAAGTACATTTTCCCTTGAGGCTGATTTGAGCCCACCTTGAGAGGTCCTTTCCTCAAGGATTTTTTATATAATTTATTGCTACAGATTATATATCATTTTTCACTCTTCTTACATTATATGAGGCATTATTTAATTGTTGTTACATATTGAAGTTTTAATACTGCTAAATATTCTCTCAATGAGCATTACTTGGTATACTTGTTGGTGGGAGATCTGAATAACCTCCTTAGGGTTATTTCTTTGAGCTTATATTCTACAGGGAGTTGGTATCAGATATATTCTAAGGCATCCCATCACTGGATTACCTTATTTTCACATGGGCTTCCTTATACAGCATCCTCATGGGCAGCTGTTGCAGAATTTCGTTGAAGGGAATTATTAGCTCTTGACAAGTTCTATTGGCAGAGTCTGCTAGTGGGCCAGGTAGCCTCTGGATCTCATTCTTCTTTGTGAAGATGACATATATAACAAATTCCCCAGCAGTCAATCTCTGAAATATTTCAGTGTTGATTGTTAATACTCTTGGAGTAGGAAAATAGGAATATCCTAAGATATTCCTGGCATTGCAGAAATTTCCCAATTTGGGATATTACAGTGGCATCAGATCTTTGAACTTGGCTCAGCCTGTGAAGTTAAAATTTTAGAGAAGAAGAGGCCAGAATGATGCAGAGGATGAGATTAATCTCATCAATTTTCAGATCCAACAACGACCTCTCCAAGGAGGTTGAGGAGACAGAAGAAGGAGAAGGGGAAGGAACATGCACTTCCTATTCTCATAGAAAAATAGAGTAGAAGCATGGAGAGGCACATACCATCATTGTCTTTATCCTGAAGAAGTAGCCTTCATCTCCAATAGCTGGGGCAGCTAGAAAATTTGGGGAAAATACTCTTGCATGCACACAAGAACTTCCAAAATTTACCAAGGTATGCATGAGTTTTCATTTCCTGTTGGTTCAATACATGCCATGAGGGGTTGCATACCATGGCAAGTTGTTTATCTAGAGTAGGATACTTTCACTGCACTGTGCCATTTTGAGGAAATAAACCCTCATCATCCTCATGCACTATTGATGAGCCATGCATTACATGTGAGGGTGGGGTTTGGAAATTCTGTCATGAAGGAGATTGCATTTCAATGTCCCATGAAATGCAAAGGGAGAAATCTATTTTGGGACAATGGTAGCTCTTGTGAAGAGGTACCAAGTGGTAGGATACTTACACCAAAGAGCGGAGCCTTATGGATGAAGTGTGCCTAGCGGAAATGTGGAGGATCCATAACCCACAGGTCCCAGGATAATTTCACAATTGTTTCTCTTGATGAAAAAAGAGGAGAGCATGGGTGCAAGAGGATTTCTCTTTGATCTTGGATGCCCAAGTAGTACCTTATTCATGGGAGGGGCTCTACATTTGTAGCAACATGATGGGAGGATTCTTTGGCAAGATTCATGTCAAAGATGGGAGCTTTGAGATGACAGTGGCCCTACTCCAAAGGCTAGTAGCACTGTCACTTGAAGGCTTGGATTACTTGTTGGGGTGTTCTCAAAGCCACTCCACAAGTGATAAAATTTGGAGGCTTGTAGGTGATGAACATGAAGGAGTAATGGAGGTGTTAGCCACCTGTTGGCAATATGATGCAAAGTGTTGTCCTTGATGGCAACCCACTTGATGAAGATGATGGCAACCTACTTGATGAAGTTATTCTTGACTTGATGGACTTTGTAATGATGTAAATCTAATGTGATATGATGTGTCTCAGAGCAACTCAGATGTAATGATGAAAGGAATTTCAGTATGTGCTAGAACAATGATGAAAAGTGTGTGTCTCAAGGCATACGTGGGTTTGTCTAGGATAAGTAGCGTATGCACGCAGGAAATAACGTGCCAAGTTGCGTATGCTCAATTGCGCTCCAAATGTGTAAAACCAGGGGTTACTACCATGGTATTGATCCATTTTTTTGATCGATGGGTTGTCTATTTGATCCCATCCAGGAATACCATCGGAAGTGATGTGGTTGTGGCTCATGGTATTGAAAAAGGATAAACCTATATAAGGAGAAGAAAATCATTGTGCAAGGGTGTGCATGAGTCTGGGTTTGAATGAATACTTTACTCTGAAGTATGTCTGAATGAAAAGGGTAACAGTTTGATGATAGATCTGAATCTGTGATGCACCTATGAAGAAAATGATGAAGAAGGGAATCTAGATCTGAAATGTATTTCTATCTTCTAAATTTGTTTATGAAATGTTTAGATTTGAGATGAGGCGAACATTTGTCTGAAGTGAAGGGTTAAATCTGAACTGAATATTTGATCTGAAGAAGTAAGCTGCTCTATAATGTTTGAAGATCTATACGCAATTTATAACAGTGGAAGCGCGTATATACGCGGGTTGGATAAAGCGAAAGTGCGTATGGGTTATGAAATCAGTTTTGAAGTATGTGCAGAGGTATACGCAGGTTTACATGAATGAAGGCGCGTATATACGCGGGATCAGTGAAAGGAAAGCACGTATGAAAACTAGGGTTTTTTTGAAGTATGAAGTGTGAAATGTCTGATCTGTTCTGCTGTGTTACTGCTATCTGTATTCTACAGTTCTGGGTTTTATGAATTGATAAGTATCAGTTTTGATGTATGATTGAGCTTAAATGTGTGGAGTGGGTCCAGTCTGAAAATATGATGAAAAGTGGCCTGCAAGTTGTGTTCTAAAGGAAGCTATTGGATCCAGTGTGAAAATTGATGAAACGTGGTCCATGATGGTGCTGAGGGTTGTAGCCTTCAGTCAGGGGGTTGTAGCTCCCTTCCAAGTGAGGCTGGTAAATGAGAGCAGGGGGTCGTAGCTCCCTTCCAGGAGAGGATGGTAAACGAGCGCAGGTGGGTGCCTGCGTACTGGTATGAGTCTGCGCTAGTACATTGTTGTAAGATGTTTTCTTTATAATAAAATATTGAAGACTGAGACAATGACAGTGGTGGTTTTCTCCCGACTTGGGTTTACACCTAAAATCCTGGTGTTCATGTGTGATACTTATGTGTGATGGTTTATTTTGTTATTACTGCACATGCTTACTATTATCTAATCATCAGAAGAAATAATGTTTCATAGAACTAAGTAAAGAATTAATGGCATCATAAGATCTTTGTGTATACGCGAGTTTTATGAAGGATATCCACGTGTATACGCGAGTCTGGTTCATCAAAGTAGCGTATGGGTTTTGAAGTAAGAAAAAAGTAAAAAGATTTGAGTAAGTCCTAAATACTGATTCACCCCCCCCCCCCCCTCTCAATGTTTTTCCCAACAATTGGTATCAGAGCAGGTCCTTCTGCAGAAGCTTGATCGCTTGAAGGAGATTCGTCACAATGGGAAGGAAGCAAAAGAAGAAGGCTACTGAAAAGGAGATATCTCCGAAAACATGTGCAGTAGAAAATGAAGAAGATGAAACAGGTAGTGATTTTTGTTCTTGTGATATTCTTCTTTGTGAAAGCAATGGTGAAGATAGTGAAAGTAATGCTATGGACCTAGAAGAAGTTATCAAAGATCAACAAAGAATATTTAATGAAAACGAATCTGCCTACAAAGATTTGGTCTCTAGACTGAAAAGGATGTACGATGATTTATCCAATCGAAGTAAAGGATTTGAAGCAGAAATCATCTCTCTAAAAGCAGATCTAAAAAAATCAAATAAGAAGAATGAAGGACTTGCTGCTGAAATCGTCTCCCTCAAAGAAGATCTGGAAGATTCAAATAAGAAGAATGAAATATTTGAAGCTAAAATCATCTCTCTCAAAGAAGATCTGCAAAAATCAAACAAGAAGAATGAAAGACTCGAAGCTGAAATCATCTCTCTCAAAGAAGATCCGGAAATATCAAATAAAAAGAATGAAGAAATCATCTCTCTGAAAGAATATTTCGAAGCATCGAATAAGAAGAATGAAGAACTCTTACAAACTTCTGAAGAACAAGCAAATGGATTGAAAGAAGAGATACTAAATCTGAATGATCAAGTAGAAGAAGGAAAAAGGGTTGAAGAAAGTATGAAGAAGCAATGCCAGAGCTTGGAGGTTGAGGTAAACATTCTCAAAGGTAAATTAGAAGAAAAAGATAAACTTTTTAGGTTTCAAGATAGTACTAAGATTCTGGACAATATTCTTAGTAGTCAAAGGTCTCCTTCTATTAAACTTGGTCTGGGTTTTCATGAAACGGTCAAAGGAGAATCTAGTTCACAAGAAAGTACTAAAGATTCAAAGGATGTCAAAGCAAAACCTCAAGTGTTGAAAGAAACAAAAGGTCAACCAACAATCATGAATTCTCAAAGGAAATCATTCAATAATGTTGGCTTTAAATGTCATAATTATGGGCATGTTGCAGCAAATTGCATAAGCAGATCATTTCAGTCACAATCAAATAGATTCTGTTCAGAAAGGTACTCTGGTTTCTTTAAGGGATATTGTTTTTCATGCAACAAGTATGGTCATAAAGCAGCAGATTGCAATAGAAGGAAGAATAGAGAAACACACTATGATCCTTATGCTTACTTCTCTGGTCACATGAGATGTTATGCTTGTAACAAGTATGGACATGTGGAAAAATAATGCAGGATGAACAGATATGAGAAAGTGGGTAACTTCCAACACACAATTAGAAAGTTCAAGCAAATTGGAAAAAGAAGGAGGACCGGTCAGAAACGTAGGGAATACTGACCCTACAGCAGTCAGCCGCTTCTAAAGCTCACTTCTTGGAATGACTGCAGGAGAGATGTGAGATACATTATAGGGATTAGTAATGTATCATCACAGGGGGAGTGATGTATGGTGATTCCATGATTGTTTTTGTTATTCTGGTTATGTTTATTTCTGACAGAGCATCTGATGTGAAGAAGACAGGTACAGGTGGTACAACTTCAGGGAGAGATGAAGGAATGTGAATTTTTCAATGTTTCACTTTCCATATGCGGGTTCAGTGAACTAAATCCGCATATACACGCGAGTTACAGTGGAGACAGTCGCGTAAGCACTTAAGATAAGAAAATTTGTATGACAGCTGAAGATCAGGAGCATAGGTTCATGGGGAGCATCAGTCTGGTTGTTAATGACTGTATTATTGGCACTGTATTTGTTTATTTCTCAGTTCTAAATGATGATGACATGTTACATGGTTTCTTATAATGAGATTGTGGATGAGCCCTGTTTGCTTTTTGCTGAAAAGAACTCTTTGCTTTTGGAAGAGATGGAAGTCTTATGATTCAGAGATAAGGATAAATCATGCAGAGTTTGTTGCTGGTTGAGACCTCTTTTAATTCTTACACATGTTACATCATGATCATGATAAATCTTGAAGATCTTGGTGATATCAGATCACATGAATGATTACTTGAAACATATTGTTTATTGTAGAAGTTGTTCTGGTATGATAATTCCTCTTGGGAAGAATATGTTGATACTACAAAGAGTTTGAAGGCTTGGTGCTTATGCTACAACCATTGGATGACACTTGAAGACACAACTACATTGTCCTATCTATATGTTCTCATATATTCCAGGGAAGCATTCAAATATCTCAGAAAGAAGCTGAAAAATGTCTCTACTTCACAGAGGATCAGATCTGGGTAAAATGCAGAAGATGGAATTGGATACGCGGATTTCCTTAAATACAGTCGCGTATATACGCGAGTTCATACACATAAAACCGCGTATGTGTGGTTGCTGAAAATTTTTCTGGGTCAGCATTTCTTCAGCACAAGCTGTGGTGCTGTTTGGTATCTCTAATGCTATTTGGAGTCTCTGGTGATGTTTCATCTCTTATATTTATGTTTCATTCTCTGATTTTGGGTGAATATGCCTTGATGATTTGCTGTTGAAAGTATTCAGGATGCACAAGCAAAGGGGGAGCTTTTTTCATATAGAAAGGATGCATTGGATGCACAGTTTTAGGGGGAGCATTATTCTTGCTGAGTATAATGCATTTTTGGCATTATGATGATTTTGAAATATGATCTCTCTTGAGGTCCTTCTGGTATTGGTCATGAAAAGTCATATTTGTAATTTGATGGAAAGGTCATGTTGAGACCTATGATGTAAAATTGTAATATTCAGTCATGTAAGGACTTGATCAAATGTGTAAACCCACTTGGTTGGGTACTTGACTCAAAATGTGTAAACCCACTTGGTTGGGTGCTTGAGTAAAAATATGTAAACCCTCTTGGTTGGGTATTTGAGTCTCATATGTAAATCCACTTGGTTGGATCTTTGATGTAAGTATGAGTCCTTGGTGATAGGAAGGTCATAGAGTCATGTATTTCATTGAAAAATATGTTTGAACATTCAGCATGAACTCAGGGGGAGCATGGTAACTTCAATGCACATCAGATCTACAGCTCCTATCTACATGAGGAGAAAACAACGTTGTGTTGGTTTTGATCCGCCCTTTTCCCTTGATGTCAAAAGGGGAGAGTGACATGGTGTTTGAATAAGGGGAGAATATCATTATGCTTAATGTATCTATCCATTGTCATCAAACACCATCGCGGTTGCCATCAAGTCCAAAGGGGGAGATTGCTTGCAATATGATGCAGAGTGTTGTCCTTGATGGAAACCCACTTGATGAAGATGATGGCAACCTACCTGATGAAGTTATTCTTGACTTGATGGACTTGGTAATGATGTAAATTTGATGTGATATGATGTGTCTCAGAGCAACTCAGATGTAATGATGAAAGGAATTTCAGTATGTGCTAGAACAATGATGAAAAGTGTGTGTCTCAAGGCATACGCGGGTTTGTCTAGGATAAGTAGCGTATGCACGCGGGAAATAACGTGCCAAGTCGCGTATGTTCAATTGCGCTCCGAATGTGTAAAACCAGGGGTTACTACCATGGTATTGACCCATTGTTTTGAGCGATGGGTTGTCTATTTGATCCCGTCCAGGAATACCATCGGAAGTGATGTGGTTGTGGCTCATGGTATTGAAAAAGGATAAACCTATATAAGGAGAAGAAAATCATTGTGCAAGGGTGTGCATGAGTCTGGGTTTGAATGAATACTTTACTTTGAAGTATGTCTGAATGAAAAGGGTAACAGTTTGATGATAGATCTGAATCTGTGATGCACCTATGAAGAAAATGATGAAGAAGGGAATCTAGATCTGAAATGTATTTGTATCTTCTAGATCTGTTTATGGAATGTTTAGATCTGAGATGAGGCGAACATCTGTCTAAAGTGAAGGGTTAAATCTGAACTGAATATCTGATCTGAAGAAGTAAGCTGCTCTATAATGTTTGAAGATCTATACGCAAGTTTATAACAGTGGAAGCACGTATATACGTGGGTTGGATAAAGCGAAAGTGCGTATGGGTTGTGAAATCAGTTCTGAAGTATGTGCAGAGGTATACGTAGGTTTACATGAATGAAGGCGCGTATATATGCGGGATCAGTGAAAGGAAAGCGCGTATGAAAACTAGGGTTTTGCTGAAGTATGAGTGTGAAATGTCTGATCTGTTCTGCTGTGTTACTGCTATTTTTATTCTACAGTTCTGGGTTGTCTAAATTGATAAGT